>JAQQTO010000038.1:15590000-15897500 GCA_029884595.1 Ormosia semicastrata
TTGGTAACTAACACCTAACACCTTTAATGATCTGCCAAGGCCCCCTTTTATAGAGGATTAGAGATACAAAATGACAAGGGGGCTGAGTCAGTAGTGGTTGGATGAGTGGAAAATGAGTGGAAAATGCCAAATGACTTTAGGTGAGTGAAAAATTATGGAGATTCCTTGTCCCCGAAATCATGCAGCTCTGAAGTCATTACATTCATCATTTTTGAACCAAGTGGTCTTCATGAAAGTTGTAGGCCTGGATCTTAGCTTTCAAATGGCTTTGGTTTGAGTCCAATATCATTTCTCTAACTCCAGATATGTTCAAATTACTAAACACTGCCCAGGCCCAGTCACAGCTCCTCTGTTCTGACTTCCAAGCCCAATATTACCTTCAAGGATTCCGATTCTGGAAAAGTGTTCAACATAAAAGTTGTTGATATTGGTCTTAACTATTCAGCATCCAAATTTCAGCATATTTTGCAACTTCTATCCCAAAATATGTGATGAATAGTATCCATAGGTTAAGCTGTAAGGAAAAACACTCTGGTTCTTGCTTCAATCCTAATTTGAGTTATCTACTCGTATGATTAGGCCTTTGAGGTCTTCATGAAAGTTATAGAACTCTCTCTTATCTTTCAAATGCCACTAGAATCACCTCCAAAGACCACCTACAGCCCAAGATATGACCCAAATACAGAAATAATGTAAGATATGAATAATGCTGAAAAATTCAATTAAGTTCAATTTGAGTCCAAACTTACAAAACATAATAAAACTCAATCAATTAAGTACATAGAGAGTGTAAATGACTAAGAATGAAAGCTTATTAATGTATCAAATATGTGATCATCACGTTTGGTTCAAAACTTTGGTAAAAAATGTTTTTCTCAATTACATTCATTTCTTTGGCTCATGACTCATTGTACAAAGTTCTTGGGCTCACGGCCCACCGCATGAGTTTTTAACCTCAAGGCCCTTTGCATAAGTTTTTCTGGCTCAAGGCTCATTGCATAAAGTTTTCTAGCTCAAGGCTCTTTAAGAGTATTGATGTGAAAGGGAAGAATCACCAAGCAAATCATAAGGCCAATCAACGAATGTTACTGTTCAATCTCGATCATGCTATGGGAAAAGTCCTTAAGGGTTGTGGAACTAAGAATGACTCAATCAAAGCTCTGAAGTGCAAAAAGAAAAAAGAAAAAAAACAAAAAAAACAAAAATTTGCTTACTCAATTTGTTCATGAGAATCCCTATAGTAGGGCATTCATGGCATCATGCATCATTTCTGGCATCACATGCAATGTCCTCAAGTATCACATCCATTGCATCACCATGCATCCATTGCATCATGCATCATCTGTGGCATCACATGCATTTACAAAGTCAACACATTATCTTTTAGTTTTCGAGTCCCTGCACCCATTGTCTTTTGGTTTCCAGGTCCCCGCACCCATTGCCTTAGCTTCAGGGTCTTACACTCATTGCCTTTTAATTTTTAGGTCCTTGCACCCATCGTTTTCACAGCAAGTCAGGGACTTGTGCCCATTGCCTTTAAGTTTTCTGTCCGGCTTTGACGAGCACCCTACCCCGCAAGCTTTTTACCTTTCTATCCAGCTTCGATGGGTACCTTACCCCGTAAGCTTTTTACCTTTCTGTGCAGCTTCGACGGGCACCTTACCCCGCAAGCTGTTTACCTTTCTGTCTAGCTTCGACGGGCACCCTACCCTGCAAGCTCTTTACCTTTTTGTCCAGCTTCAGTGGATACCTGACTCCGCAAGCTCTGTGTCTTATCTGTTTTAAGTTTTCTGTCAAGTTTCAGCGGATACCTGACTCCACAAGCTCTGTGTCTTATCTGTTTACCTTTCTGTTTTCAAGTTTCAGTGGATACCCGACTTTGTAAGCTTTTTACCTTTCTGTCTATAAGCTTTAGCGGATACTCGACTCCGTACGCTTTTTTTCTTTTCTGTTAAGTTTCAGTGGATACCCGACTCCGCAGGTTTTTTACCTTTTCTACCAAGTTTCAGTGGATACCCAACTCCGCACGCTTTTTAATTTTCTATTTTCAAGCTTCAGCAGATACCCGACTCCACAAGCTTTTTACCTTCTATTTTTAAGCTTCAGCGGATACCCGACTCTGCAAGCTTTTTTACCTTTTCTTTCAAGCTTCGACGGATACTTGAGTCCGCAAGTTTTTTTTACCTTTCTGCCTTTAAGCTTCATCAGATACCCGACTCCACAAGTTTTTTTTTTTTACTTTTCTGTTAAGCTTCGGCGGATACCCAACTCCGCAAGTTTTTTACCTTCCTGTCAAGTTTCAGTGGATACCTAACTCCACAAACTTTTTATTTTTCTGCCTTTAGGTTTCAGCGGATATCCGACTCCACAAGCTTTTTACCTTATTTTAATACCCATTGTACAGAGAGAATTTTTTTTATGGACAAAATTAAATCAATTCCTTTACTTTTCATTTAATTTAAATATAAAGCAAAGGGGGACAACTGTTGATACTCAATTTTATCCATAAAATTTTTATTTTTGTTGCTTAATCAAGAAGTAATATTTTTGTGTTAAATCTTTCCAAGTTTTATTTATTTCATCTTATTTGAATCATTATCTTTTCTTATTACTTGTAAAAAATAAAAAAAGCTTAAATTTGTTTCTTTAAAAAAAAAGGGGAAAGATCTTGCAAGATCTTCCGTGTGAAAAAAAAAGAGATGATGCCATTATCTTCTGTGAGAAAATATTTTCTAGATTGGGTATAATTTTCAATGCATCACAAAATCAGCTGCAGAATCTGAAAAAAAGATCTCAAGAATCTTGTTGCAGGCAAGCTACGCCTGTAACCAACAACCCTACAAGGTGAATTTCTCATCTCATTCCTACTGACTTGGTGCAATTGGAGCTTCCCAATGGTATAAAAATGGTAGAATAAGAATTGGGGAGGGGGGATCTTTCTTTCAAGTTCAGTTTTCTTGAAAACTCATACAGATTACAAAAATTTCTCACCCAAATATTAAGCAAAACTAACACAAAAAAAAAAAAAAAAAAAAAACAAACAAACGAAAATTTTTTGCCACTATTCATCATCTTCTTTTCCAATCTCCACTCCACCTTGCTGCCAACAAACCTTCACCATCAACGACCTTCTTCCACCACAAACCACTCCATCTTTATCACCTCTACCCAAACATACCAACCTCTCCACCTCACAACCTTCACCATCAACAAACCAACAACATCTCTTCCACCCAAACCTCACTACACATTCAAAGACCTATATTACCCACACCCACCATTAAACCACCATCAACAATCAAATAACCACCCACACCCACCATTAAACCACCATCAATCAACCCCCAAACCAAGCATCCACCGGATCCGAGGCCAGAAGGCCGACGCACGTCTCCGACGCGACCCGTGGCTCGCACCGACCGCACCGCCCACCACTTGGCTCCGCACCCAGACCGGAGCTCGCTAGAACCATCATCAGATCCGGGAACACTGCACCACACCCGTCCGTGCTGCCGTAGACAACCCACCGTGAGCCACCTCCTCCCCTTCTCCTTGTTTTCTTTTTTGGTTTCGAGTTCGAGATTCTGTCTTTTTTGTTATTGAAGAAAGACAAGTGGGGAGGGGGAAACGTGTTTCGATAGTTTATTATTATTATTATTATTATTATTATTATTATTATTATTATTATTATTTATGGGGGATAGCCTTGTCCCCCACTCTTATTTTTATTTTGGGTGGTTCCGTGACCACCATTTTAACCTTTTTTTTTTTATTTATGTTAACACTTTTTTTTTGGGGTTATAGGGGCAACCTTGTCCGGATTCCTATTTTTTATTTTTGGTGGTCACAGTGACCACCCTTAACCTAGTTTTTTTTTTGGAAAAATGAAAATAAATAAAAATAAAAAATTTAGATAGATATTTGAATATAAAATCAAAAAATAATTATTTTCTTTTAAAATAAAAAATAATAAAAGTTATAAAAAAATAAAATAAAAAATAAAAAAGTAAAAATGTTAAAAGATAAAAAAAAATTCATTTGGTGATGATTGTGTTTAATTTTTTTTTATTATTTTATTTTTAATTGTATTTACGTGTCTCATGGTATGATAATGTGTTATTTGTGTGATTATTTATTTGTTTTTGTACATTTTGAAAAAAAAATAAAAAAATATTTTAATCAATACAATGACTAATGATAATGATTGAATAACAAATGTTATCTTTATTATTGTTTGGATCATAAGGGTTTATTGAGTAGCCTGATGTTAACTTGAACCCTGTGTAAGAATGAATTTATTTTCAAATAAAATCTCTTTTCAAAAATTTTTCTTGATTAAAATTAATCAACACATAATTATTTTCTAAAGAACTACGTGACTTTGAGTTCCCCATTGCACCAGGGAATACGTAGGAGCATAAATTCATTTCTGTTAAGCCAAATTTTTTTTTCATAATGTGCTTCTTTTTTTTCTTCTGTAGTTATAATATTTTTTTTAAAGGGGTTAAAATAAATAGATTTAAGATTATTAAAATTTACACAATTAATTCAAAGTTTCGTTCTTGGAACGGGCAGTGTAGGGTGCTAACACCTTTCCTAACTGTAATCGACTCCTGAATCCAAATTCATTTTCAAAAGACTAGTTTTCCTCATTAGAAGATTTTTCTAATATTTTTCCAATTTAAATAAATATTGGTGGCGACTCCATTGATTTTCAAATAGAATCTTTTTTCGGTCGTCCCGTCTCGATCCTGGTTGCGACAAATGGCGACTCCACTGGGGAAACTTGGAGAGTCAGGCCTGCTGTTGTTTGTTGTGCAAATTATTAATAATTTCTATTTATTTATTTTATCCCCTTTGTCTTTGTTTTTGTTTTCTTATTTGATTGTAAATAGATTTTATCTAATACTTTTATGTAAATATTTGATAGTATTATTATGTGTTTATTTTGACATGATTTTTTTTTAATTTTGTGCTTAAATTGTTGAAATCCTAGGGTAGATGATTGCTATTTGTCTGTTGTATATATGTTTTGCATGTTGCGGGTATTTTTGTCTTTTAAATTTTATACAGGTTTGTATGCTCCTTCATACACGTCACTTTCACTTACCTCACACACTTTTTGGCTCTATACTCGAGTCTGTGCGAACCCGAGGAGTAGAAGGGGTCTTGACTTTTGTTATTGAGGAGCCTTGTGCTCACTTGACATTTGTCGAGACACCACTCAGATTGTTACCAGTGTCATGGACTAGTCATATTAAGAGGGTTTATCTCTACTTGTGATTAATTCATGAATTAGGTCCTTATCTTTCAAGATGAGGGGCAATCTGGGGACCATGACTTTTTAGAAGTTCAGATTTATCTTGAAAAACCTTGCACTGATAGATTGAACATAATGATATCAAAAATTAGAGTCATCCATTTCCTTAGGTTACGCATGATTAGGACACAAATGGAGCATACTTTTTTTTTATTTGTCTATTCCTAATGTCATTCATTCTTGCATTAAAAAAATAACAATCAGCCAAAAAAGTTAAAAAAAAATATTATCTTGCATTTTTATTTCTGGCATTTTAAAAAAAAAACTACTTCTTCATTCATCTCATGTCGTTCATTATTGCATATTTTAAAAAAAAAGTAAAAAAATACATCATCTTGCATTTTCATTCCTAGTATTCTTTCTTTTAAAAAAAAAAAAACTTCTTCATTCATCTATCTTTCATGTCATTCATTCTTGCATATTTTTTTAAAAAAAATCAGCAAAAATACATTATCTTGCATCTTCATGATATTCTTAACTTTAAAAAAAAATCATCTTGCATTTTCATAACATTCCTAGCATCCAAAAAAGATATACATTATCTTGTATTTCATAGCATTCCTAGCATAACAAAAAAGAGATACATTATCTTACATTTGCATGGCACCCCCATAAAAAAAATATAATTTTGTATTTTCATGGTATTTCTAGTATTCGAAAAATAATACATCATCTTGCAATATCATGCCATTCATAGCATTCATTCTTTCTTTAAAAAAATAAAAAATAAATAAATAATTCATTTGCACAAGTAGTCAATACTTTGTATGCATGCACGTTGCTAATTCTGTTCAGTCAAAGCTAATATTTGTATATTCATACCATGTTTCCTCGAGTAGAAAAGTAGACACTATAGCAGGAAAGTAGCTTCCACGACACCCTTATAAGACTCGCTCTCAGGCTAGGATCATGGACAAAATAGAACGAACTCAAGAGCTAAAGGATGAGGTGAATCAGCTCAGAAAACAAGTATCCAAGATGATGGAGATGCTACAATCTATGGAAAATAGAAGGAGCACAGATAGGGATCCCTCAGTGGCAAACGAAGGACATCCAGCCACACATCTACACCCGCCTTGTTTTGCTTCAATCCCTCTATAATACTAAGACTTTAATCCTCAAGGAGTTGTGATGCCGCTCACCATTCAACCCTCAATCACCGGTTCTCTAGAAATCCAAGTGCCACCCTTCCTACAATATGGCTTCCATCCCACCTATGTACCGTCATTAACCACCAATCCCCCTGGTAATAGCATGCCAGCAGTGACACCAACTTCAAACCTGCTAAACTTTACTCAAACTCAAGTCACTCAGCCAAATGTCAGTGAGGCCCTGCGCCTCACTGACAATGCAGCACCCATTCCCTTTTTTCATCCCACCTTACGACCTCCCTTCAGGCTTTATACCACTGCAGGCCTCCAATCCCTCTGATGGCAGCATGCCCGCTGATAACTCTGTAGAGTTAAGTTATTATTACCTTATATCTGTGCAACATGGCAAGTTTAGTCCTTGTTTGTAAGCATTGATGGAAGGTTTTAGCATCATTTCTATCTGATTTCATTTTGATGACTTCCATTGTGATCCTGAGTAAATACTTTCAAGATTATGATCAAATTGAGTACATTTGCATGATTTAAAGAATTGATAAATTCTCTTATATAGGCAGGTCTTAAAAGAAGCATGGAAATGAAGAAGTTGAAGCAGCTTTGGACCAGGAAGCCTAAGAGAAGCTCAAAAGTGCAGATCAGCACTCAACGCCGCGACGTGGCTATGGTTGCGCCGCGGCGCTCCCCTGCATTAGTAGATAAAATCCGAGGCTGGAGTGCCGCAACGTTGAAGAGTAGGCGCCTCAGGCGCCTGTGATTACACGCGCGCCGCGGCGGGACATGTTGGACGCCGCGGCGTGACCTTATTTTATTCAGCTTATAAATAGATTTGCACCGAATTTCTACGAGAGTTTTCATCTTTTTTGGAGAGCAGCTGCTGGTTTTTGGTTTTTTAGACCTAGAGGAAGCAGAAAAGGCTAAGGTTGGAGGTCATCCTTCCTATGGAGGGTGAATCAAGCTTAAAGGATATAATCTATTGAGCTTCCTTCCTTTCCTTTCTTCTTTTCTCTCTTTATTGCTGCATGATCATGATTTATATGTTTGTACTCTCATGATTCATGGCTAGCTAGGCTGTATATAAGTTTTACTTTGTAGTTTCATATAGATACTGAGAAATTTGTAATCTTTTGAGTATATATTGAAGTTTAGTTGAGTTCAATCACAATCTGTGTTTAATGCTTGTGGTTGGCTGATCACTAATTGCATGATGTTAATATTGACAAATGAACTAGACATAGGGATTTGTTAATATGGATATGATGTGGTTGATACATGTTCGGCAAGTTCAATTGGCTTGGATGAGCTGATTCGTTAATAGGATAGAAATATACCTATTGGCCATGTATAGTGTGTGATTGAGAATAGATCATTAATGAGTGGAGTTTGCACTGGTTCTCAAGGAAACTTAGTGAGCTGGGTAAATGAAACCAGGGTTAATTGACCTAGACATAGGCTTTTAATTAAATCAGATTCTCAAGCTAACTAAACCAATCTTTGATTTTGCTTGTAAGGATTGCAATTCATTAGTTGAAATAGGAAATGAAAAGTAATTCTTATTTCTCTATTTATCTATTTATCTTAGAGTTATTGCTTTTCAGTCTTTATATTTCTTTAACCATTCATTTATAAATTTAATGCTTTTGGATAGCATTAATTAGACTATTGGTTAATACTCAGCTTTACTTTGAAATACGCTTTCCTCGTGGGATCGATCTCTTACTCTATAACTGTATTACTTGTGCGACCCGTGCACTTGCGGTTAGCAAAAAGGGCAACACGTTTGCACCTCAACAAGTTTTTGGCGCCGTTGTCGGGGAATTACGGTTATTTCTGTTTAGTTGATATTAGCAATGAGTCTAGTTAATACTATTTCAAATTCTGTCTTGTGCATATTAGTTTAAGTTTTCAGATTCTTTTGTTATAGGTACTAATATGGCAGACAATAACGTTGCACTCCAGTTGGAGGATGATAGTCATACAAGACCATTAAGGGAGTTTGCAACCCCTCACATGGAGAACTTGCACCAAGATAGGCGGCCGCCGCCATCCGTGCTAATAATTTTGAAATCAAATCGGCCATTATTCAAATGATACAGACATCTGTGCAATTTGGCGGTTTGCCCAAGGAGGATCCTAATGCTCATCTTTTCAATTTTCTGGAGATCTGTGACACGTTCAAGCATAATGGTGTCTCTGATGATGCTATTCGCTTACGGCTTTTTCCCTTCTCTCTCCGAGATAGAGCCAAGAGTTGGTCGCAGTCTCTACCTGCGGGATCCATCAGCACTTGGAATGACTTGTGTGGTAAATTCCTAAATAAGTATTTCCCACCGGCCAAGCTATTTGAGATGGTGAATGATATCACATCATTCACTCAAGTTGATATTGAGTCCTTGTATGAAGCATGAGAGAGATACAAGGATTTGCTTCGAAGGTGTCCTCATCATGATATTCCACCATGGCACCAAGTTTATTCATTTCATAAAGGATTGCTACCCCACCATCGACCGATAGTTGATGCGGCTTTTGGAGGCTCTTTATTGAGCAAGTCATTTGATGATGCATTCCAATTGCTTGATGAATTGGCGCTAATGACTACCAATGGCCTTTGGAACGAAATACTTCAAGGCGAGTGGTGGTGTGCATGAACTTGAACCAATGGCAAGCATTATCACCAGTGGCAACAATTGCAAGTAAAGTGGATCGTTTGGGGATTAGCCATCAATAAAGCCCATTTGTCTTGTGTAACAAGTGTGGAGAGAATCATTCCAGTTGATAGTTGCCCTTTCAAGATCGAAATCGCTCAATATGTTGGTAACTACCGCCTCAACAAAGTAATCCATACTCTAACCAAGACAACCCAGGATGGAGAAATCATCCCAATTTTTCCTGGAGGACAATCCAAGGGCTTCCTCATCCGCTCAAATTAATGACATGACCTTATAATTCACCAGGTTATCCTTCCCAATCAAGACAACAGGGCCAAGATCGAAAACCCTCTTTGGAAGATATGTTTTCACAGATATGGTCAAGACGGATTCTTACATGACAAAGACCGACTCTCAGTTGGCAAAACATGAAGTGATGTTGCAGAGCCAAACTGCTTCCATGCGAGCCTTAGAAACTCAAGTAGGGCAGTTGGCTAGTGCTATCAATAATAGGCCTCAAGGCACCCTTCCTAGTGACACTGAGAATAATCCAAAGGGTGTCTCGAATGAGCACTGCCATGCCATTTCACTGAGGAGTGGGAGAACCATTCAAGGGAATCCGCGAACCAGGCTGCTTGAAGAGGATCATGCAGTTGTCAGAGAAAAGGAAGTTGAGAGACCAGAAGTCAGGCAAAGTCAAGATATTGCCAATAGGAATGGAGAGGAGAAGAAGAAGGAGTTCAAGCCCTATGTTCATCCTTTGCCTTTCCCTAATAGGCAAGTGAGTAAAAAGCTTGAGCACCAATTTCAAAAATTTCTTGAAGTGTTCAAAAAGCTGCAAATCAACATTCCATTCGCAGAAGCTTTAGAACAAATGCCAAGCTATGTTAAGTTCATGAAGGAAATTCTATCAAAGAAGAGAAAGCTTGGTGACTTTGAAACGGTTACCCTGACAATGAATGCAGTGCAATTCTTCTTAACAGAATCCCTCCTAAGCTCCAAGATCGGAAGTTTCACCATACCATGTACAATTGGTGATAAGTTCATCGGCCATGCCCTGTGCGATTTAGGAGCTAGTATCAATCTCATGCCCTATTCTATCTATCAAAGACTAGGTTTGGGAGAAGTTTCGCCTACTTCGATTTACTCAGGTTGGCGGACCGAACCCTTGCTCATCCGAAGGGGGTTATTGAGGACGTGTTGGTTAAAGTGGATCAGTTTATCTTCCCTGCGGATTTCGTTATACTTGATATGAAGGAGGATAGCAAAGTCCCTTTGATTTTTGGTGCCATTTCTCGCAATAGGAAGAGCTCGGATCAATTTAGAGAAGGGTGAACTCATCATGAGGGTTCAGATCAAGAGGTGAATTTAATATATATAATGCACAACATAGCCCTCACGATCTAGCAGATTGTGCATTGGTGAACACTTTTGATGGGAAGAAGACATCCAAGGAAGGAGGTGTCGTTGAAACTGTGTTCGCCAAGGTCCAATCATTTGTGATAGTGAAATGAACCAGATACATGTGCTACTATGGTGGTACCTTTGTTAAATGCACCTGTTGAGCACACTCCAAATTTGGAGTTGCAAGTCTTGCCATCCCAACTGCATCAAACTTATTTTTTAAATCAGGAGGAAGTTTTTCCTTTCTGATACAAATGCATTTGGAACAGCAGACAAGTCCTGCCGGGACTATAAATTAGGCCCTTTTTGGGAGGGAACCCAAATTTTTGCTTTTCAGGTATACATATGTAAATATTTCACTTTTTAAGATTTTGTATATTTATTTATTATATTGTGTAAATTAACCTTGTAGGCAAGTTTTTTTGTCTTTCTTGGAGGCCACATTTAAGTCAAAATCACAAATTGAAGTGAATTTTTGCATAATTATGCAAGATGATCGATAAGCCGCATGGCGTGGCATCGATAAGCGCCAGCGACGTGATGTGAGTTGGGCTTCATAACAGGAGCTCAATGGCCGTGACTTTGCAGATCCTAACGTCGCGGCGCAATAATAGCGATAAAAAAAAAAAAAAAAAAATAGAAAAGTAAAAAGTAAAAAAATAATTAGTAAATAGGAATAATTTAAATAATTAATTTAGGAGGGAATTAATGCACGCATGGCACAAGACTAGGTTTCATGCCGCGTGCGCGTGTTATGGTGTTTATTGCGAGAGGCGCTTGGGTATCTTCATTTTCTTACCCTTTTCTCTCTCATTTTCATTTTCTCTGTTCTTTCTCTTTCACGTTACTGCGTAACTCTGCCTTTTTCTCTCTTTTCACCACGCTCTCCTCTCCTATAAGGTATGTTTTACCATTATTATTAGTTTTTGTCACTTGTTACTTTATTTTTTTTTTTCTTCTTTCTTATTTTTTCTCGGTTGTTTTGGGTTTCTACTTATAATGTTAATTTTTACTTAGTTAGATAGTTAGTATTTGTTAATTAGGTTTAGGTTTTATTAGCTTTTAATGTTTCACAATGCCTGTATGCATTATTGGGTTGGATTGGACGCCCTGAGGCGTGCGTTCCTGGAATTTTCAGAGTTGTGCGCCGCGGCGTGATATTGCATGCCGCGGCGTTGATAAGAACAGATTGAATGTCGCAACGTTATGTTGAATGTCGCGGCGCTGTGTTGTGTTTTGAACGCCGCGGCGCCCTTTGTGCATGTCGCGGCGTTGAGTCCTAAAAATTGGCAGAATAGTTCATTTTTCCATATGCTTTCTGTTTTCTATTATTCCCTATTCTGATTTCTGTCATTTTTTTTTGTTTCAGGTTATGGCTCCAAAAAGAGGTCGCGTATTGCTTAGAGGTTCCTCCAGTCGTCCACCCAGGGAGCCTTCTCCCCCTCCTACTGACTTTGACAGAGGCGTTTATATCACCAATCGGTAGCCGAGCGAGCGGTACACTTTTCTTATCACCCGTCCTCTCATATTGGAGCGAGGCTTTGCCTTTACACGCGCTCTACATTCAGAGTTGGAGCGGAGATTGAACCACCTAAACTGGAGCACCTTTGCTCAACATCCAGAGTCATCCTGCAGTGCTTCCAGATTGTTCGCGAGTTCTACGCGAACGCTTTCGCTTTCCTAGGCGAGGGAGTACCACGGTTCGAGTTCGTAGTCGTGTGGTTTCATTTTCTCCAGCTGCTATTCGAGCTGCGTTGGGACTTCCTTCACCTCCGGAGATTTGCGAATATACTGAGTTTTGTAGATGGGAGCCGGAGGAGGGTATAGATGTTAATGTGGTCACAGCACGGATTTGTTTGGCTGAATCTCAGCCTGTCATGTGGACCATGAGCATTCAGATGAACAGGCCTAGATATTTTGCACGTACTCATTTGACCCCAGAGGTTCGGGCGTGGTACCATTTCATCAGCACGCGCATCCTGCCGTCAGCTAACCTTTCTGAGGTTACTCGCGATCGAGCTATATTGATCTATGCTATCATGGAGGGTCGCTCGATTGATGTTTCTATGCTCATCTTCCATCAGATACTAAGGTCTGCTAGGGAGTATCGGAGTCTCTTCTTTCCATTTCTCATACATACCCTGTGCAGCCGACATCAGGTCCGCTGGGGGTCTCATGAAGAACTTACCGACGTTCGGCAGCCACTGAACGATACATTTATTGAGTGAGTCGGGGCAGCTCCTGCTGCAGCACCAGCGCGCCAGAGGCAGGCTCGTGGAGAGCCTAGACCAGCTTCTCGACCAGCTCCTGCTCCTGAGGCCGTTGCTCCATCCCAGGCCGCACCTACTGACGATACCGATTGGCGTGCCCGGATGGAAGCTATGATGGTGTATCAGATGCAGACACAGAGGTGGATGGCGGAACGTCTAGGGCTTCCGTTGGCTGATTATCCAGTTCCTTCTTTCCCACCTACTTCGGTCGCTGCACCCACTCAGGCTGGTCCTTCTCGTGCACCTGATGCTGATGTACCTGATTCTGATGATGATGATGATGAGGATGGTGATGGTTCTAATGCCGCGGGTCCTGACAATGATGATCCATCCTTCTAGTTGTGCATTCAGGGCATTTTTCTTTCATTGTATTTACTTTTTTTTTGCTATCTGTATTTATCTTTTATACAGTGCGGACACTGTTTCCCTCAGGTTTGGGGGGGTGTCTTTAACATTATGTTTTGATTATTTATGCAGTACATTATGTTTTCAGTATTATGTTTATATGTCTATGTTTTGTTATTATGTATGTTTGTTAGTGTTATATTTCTTGTGGAAGTTTATATATGTGTTATAGTATTTTAGTTTAAATATTAACTTTAGGAGCAATTTTCTTGAAAGTTTTGATGAAAATTTCATTCAAGATACAATTGTCGTTCCTTTCACTTGGTGTGTTGTAATGTTTAAAGGCTAGTGTGTATGGTTGTTCCAATGATAGATTTGGATACATTTGACCTTTATTGTTATGTGAATTCATATGTAATCTTTGGTGCATGCTTAAGCATTCTAGTTTCTTTTTATACTTAGTGAATTTCCCAATTGCATGTTTTTTGAACTTTGGATAGGATGAGAAAGTTTGCTTGAAGAAAGTTTATGAATGATACATGTGAAAAATTTGATTATCCTTGAAATTGTTTGGCAACTCTCTTGAGGCGAAATCCTAGGTTGTGTCTGATTGAGGAAATGATTAAGACATTGTTTGGATCGATTGAGCCTTAAAAAGCTTACCTGATATGATGATATCCTTAGGTCCTATTTTGAAGCCTTATACTGTTTGGCCTTATTTGTTTTTCATAACCATTGTGTTCGTTAACCTGTTAACCGTTCTAATGCATGTGAAAGCATGTCATTTTCTTCCTACCTTTATTATTTGTTGAGTGCATTATATATGTTATTTCTTGAAGTGAGTATTATGATTAGGGGTATAAATATTCAATTCAAAATGAGCCTGAAGGAACCAGATGCAAAACAAAGAAAAGAAAAAGCATTGCTTTTCAAAAATAGAGCAAAGAAAGAGAAAATAAAAAGAAAAATGAATAAAAAAAAAAAGCAAAGCAAAAGTGAAGTAAAAGTTTGCAAAGCATCAAAGTGGTTCTGGAAAGTTTTCTGATCTCATTGTTAAATACCCTGCTATTATCATTGTTGACTCATGAATTGGAATATTATATTTATGTTTCTCAATGTTTGTGCTAATTCTATCCGTTTATTCTGTTACCCATTACCCTTGGCCTAACATTATAAGCTAATAAAGACCCTTTTGATCCTCAATCTTGCGTGATTTACATTAGTGGAGAGAGAGTTGTATTACAATCTTGTGGATTTTGTGAATTATGTTCATTTGTATGTTTATAACCTCATTTGGGTGAATTGGAATTGAATAAAAGGTTTTTCTTGCATGGTTTGGGAAGAGTATCTTGTATGAAAGGAAACTATAAATGCTAGCATGATGAGGATTGTGTATGCTTGACACTTATTCTAAGGTATCTGTATTCTTTGAGGTTTATGCATTCATCATATACTAGCCTGAGTTAAGTGAAAATGGAATGTTTAAAAATGGCTGAAAATAGGTTGCCAGTTGATCTTTGTGAATGTACTTTGTTTTGCTTGAGGACTAGCAAAAATCTAGGTTTGGGGGTGTGATAACTCTGTAGAGTTAAGTTATTATTGCCCTATATCTGTGCAACATGGCAAGTTTAGTCCTTGTTTCTAAGCATTGATGGAAGGTTTTAGCATAATTTCTATCTGATTTCATTCTGATGACTTCCATTGTGATCCTGAGTAAATACTTTCAAGATTATGATCAAATTGAGTACATTTGCATGATTTAAAGAATTGATAAATTCTCTTATATAGGCAGGTCTTAAAAGAAGCATGGAAATGAAGAAGTTGAAGCAGCTTTGGACCAGGAAGCCTAAGAGAAGCTCAAAAGTGCAGATCAGCACTCAACGCCGCAACGTGGATATGGTTGCGCCGCGACGCTCCCCTGCATTAGTAGATAAAATCCGAGGCTGGAGCGCCGCAACGTTGAAGAGTAGGCGCCTTAGGCGCCTGTGACCTAATTACACGCGCGCCGCGGCGGGACATGTTGGACGCCGCGGCGTGACCCTGTTTTATTCAGCTTATAAATAGATTTGCACCGAATTTCTATGAGAGTTTTCATCATTTTTGGAGAAAAATCTGCTGGTTTTTGGTTTTTTAGACCTAGAGGAAGCGAGTAAAAGGCTAAGGTTGGAGGCCATCCTTCCTATGGAGGGTGAATCAAGCTTAAAGGATACAATCTATTGAGATTTCTTCCTTTCCTTTCTTCTTTTCTCTCTTTATTGCTGCATGATCATGATTTATATGTTTGTACTCTCATGATTCATGGCTAGCTAGGCTGTATATAAGTTTTACTTTGTAGTTTCATATAGATACTGAGAAATTTGTAATCTTTTGAGTATATATTGAAGTTTAGTTGAGTTCAATCACAATCTGTGTTTAATGCTTGTGGTTGGCTGATCACTAATTGCATGATGTTAATATTGACAAATGAACTAGACATAGGGATTTGTTAATATGGATATGATGTGGTTGATACATGTTCGGCAAGTTCAATTGGCTTGGATGAGCTGATTCATTAATAGGATAGAAATATACCTATTGGCCATGTATAGTGTGTGATTGAGAATAGATCATTAATGAGTGGAGTTTGCACTGGTTCTCAAGGAAACTTAGTGAGCTGGGTAAATGAAACCAGGGTTAATTGACCTAGACATAGGCTTTTAACTAAATCAGATTCTCAAGCTAACTAAACCAATCTTTGATTTTGCTTGTAAGGATTGCAATTCATTAGTTGAAATAGGAAATGAAAAGTAATTCTTATTTCTCTATTTATCTATTTATCTTAGAGTTATTGCTTTTCAGTCTTTATATTTCTTTAACCATTCATTTATAAATTTAATGCTTTTGGATAGCATTAACTAGACTATTGGTTAATACTCAGCTTTACTTTGAAATACGTTTTCCTCGTGGGATCGATCTCTTACTCTATAACTGTATTACTTGTGCGACCCATGCACTTGCGGTTAGCAAAAAGGGTAACACGTTTGCACCTCAACACCCGCTTCAAATTCATTAAGCACAGCTTAACCATATACCCATTATCCTAGTACCAGTGGAACCCCACCAGTGCAACATTTTGTAACCACTTTCATGCCTCAATACCCATTGAGTTCTTTTGTTGAAAATCCTCAGTTCAAAGAGAGATGGGAAACTTTGGAAGAGAGATTACGGGTCATTGAAAGAGCAGGTTGTTACGGCCTCAAGGATGCTACTGAGCTTTGTCTTGTATCTAATGTTGTCATTCCCCCAAAGTTTAAGGTCTCAGATTTTGATAAATATAAGGGGACTGCTTGCCCAAGGAATCACTTGACAATGTACATTCACAAGATGGCTTCACAAGCTCACGATGACAAATTGTTAATCCATTTCTTCCACGACAGTTTAACTGGGGCAGCTTTGAATTAGTACACACATCTTGAGCGTGCCCATATTAGGAGTTTTAAGGATTTAGCTGATGCCTTTATAAAGTAGTACAAATACAACATTGACATGGCACTAGATAGAATGCAACTACGAAGCATGTCTAAGAAGAATGCTGAGAACTTCAAGGAATATGCTCAGAGGTGGAGGGAAATAGCTACACAAGTAGAACCCCTTTTGTCAAAAAAAGAGATTATTGCTATGTTCACTGATACACTGCATGCGTCATTCTATGATCATATGATTGGAAGCATGTCGTCGAATTTTTCAGACATTGTGATAATTGGTGAAAGAATTGAAAACAAAATGAAAAAGGGAATATTGCATTAAATGAATGACGGACAGGCAAGTATGGACAAATGTTGAACCTACCAAGGGTAGACTTCAGGTCGAATGAGTTAAATGGGGTTTCAGGAAAACTCATGGATGACAATGATTACCTAAACAATAATTCACCAGGCATTGTCAGAGGTTTCTACACATGTCCATCTGCAATAAGAGTGAATGCTTACAATGGTCAATCAGGGGCAACCTTAGAAAGTTCAATCAAGTGGTGATTCATTTTTCTAACCGTCAAGAATGAACCATACCTTGGAGTCCTTCAGCACCGGGGAATTCTGAGTGATTGGCATTCTGATTTGTTTACCAAGTTGTTACCATGAAACGATAGTTTAATTGTACTGACCTTATGCTCGTTCAATGATTAAAACCATTCGGGTTTTTGAATATATGTAAACTTGCTTGAAGCATTAATGTGATGGATTTGTGTGGATCTCAGCATACCTTGTTTCCTTTTCCTATGTTCTTGGCACTCATGTTCTTGCTAGATTTTTCTTGTCATTCTTTTTTTCCCTTTACTTGCTTTTTTTTTTGTTCGGATCCCACGGGATTCTTATTTTGAAATTTTTTGTGGTCATGAAGCCTATGTGTGTAGGTGTTCTTTGCCCAAAAATAAAAAAAAAACAAAAAAATAAAAAAAGGGATGAAAGAAAAAAAGAAAAATAAAGGGAGCAAATAAATAATCACTTGGTGTGTATTATCCTTTTGTCTCTAATTTAAAATTTCTGAAAAATGAGCAATTAAGATTTGAAATGAAGATTGAGCATATTTCTCTATCTCTCACAAGAATTCACCTTTCCATTAGCCCTCATTGTCCTATTTTGAGCTTGAAATTTTTTTTTTCAATAAACCCTAGACATGGATCACCTTTTCATTAGAGGATAGCACAAAACAAAAGGTTGTTTGCCATAATGACTATTTTGAAGCATAATAAAAAAGAAAAGGAAAAAATGTGAAAAGCAAAGAAAGTAAAAAAATTGATTGACAAAGTTTAAGTTTGAACAAGGATGAAAAAAAGAATAATAAAAGAAAAGTGTGCTTGAAAGCGCAAAAACAATTGACAAAGTTTAAGTTTGAATAAGGATTCTTGGTCCCACTTAACCTTTAAACACTTGTTTGAACCTTATACCCTTCTTTTCATGACCCCTAACCTTGACCACATTACAAGCCTTAAAAGATCCATTTTGATCAATGAAGGGTTATTTTTAATTTCATTGACTTTAATTTTGAGACAAAAGGTTCATACCCTGCTGAATTTGTAATCCTTCCTTCTAAATAAAAATAAAAATCGTTAGGCTGAAAACCCGCAAGGGCGGTCTAAAAAAAAGAGATAAGACAAAAAAGAGAGAGAGAGACTTACATTAGGGCAAGTTGTTACCCTGTTCAAGCTGGCCTTACACTGGGGCATGTTTTCTTTTGGTTCAATCTGGCTCTACATTGGGGCAAAATTCTACTCTGTTCAATTTCGATCCTACTTTGGGGCAAAATCTTTTGGTTCAATCTGGCTTTACTTTGGGGCAACTCTCTACCCTATTCAATTCGGCTCTAAATTGGGAAAATTTTTCTAGTTTTATTTGGCCTTACACTGAAAAAAGAAACAAAAAAAATCTCAAGTTCCCTACTGGGACAAATTTTGTTGTCAAATGCCCTACACTGTGGCATCTTTGTTCTCAAATGGCATACCTTGAGTCAAATTCATTTGATACCATACATGAGTGTAGATTTTTGTAGATACCTAATAAAACAATGGCCATGATGTCCAGTTGTCAAGTAGGGATCAATCATATCCAAACTGGGGTAAAAAAAAAGAGAGCAAAAAGCAAAACAAAAATAAAACCTCTTGGCTTTCTTATTATTCCACTTCTTGTATCTTTATCCTTTGTAAATGTTCCTTGTGTAGTCATACTCTCAAAATCAGTCAAAAAGCTTCTCAGTTAGCAAATCTCTTTCCTGTTGTACTTTTGAACCCATGCATATCTGGTATGTGATGCTTCAGGTTAGGTGAACATGAGTACAATAGTACAATTTAACCATCTAATGGTAGTCTCTTGTTAAACAACTCAAGTCAAAAGAGCTCTAGAGTTTTCAATCGATGAAGAGAATTACATCCTCAATGGATAATTTAGATTGAAGTGTGTCCAGTGGATATAGGAACCTCTGAGGAAAGAAAGTCATAAGCTTCTACATAAGTCATATCTATTGAAGAGAAATTTGAATAAGATGAGATTGACAATGATCTACTTGGAATATGGGTTTGGTTGGTCAAAGTCTTCCAAGAAGCGTTTGGTTCAAAATTTTGGTAAAAAATGTTTTTCTCAACTACATTCATTTCTTTGGCTCATGACTCATTGTACAAAGTTCTTGGGCTCACGGCCCACCGCATGAGTTTTTAGCCTTAAGGCCCTTTGCATAAGTTTTTCTGACTCAAGACTCATTGCATAAAGTTTTCTAGCTCAAGGCTCTTTAAGAGTATTGATGAGAAAAGGAAGAATCACCAAGCAAATCATAAGGCCAATCAACGAATGTTACTATTCAATCTCGATCATGCTATGGGAAAAGTCCTTAAGGGTTGTGGAACTAAGAATGACTCAATCAAAGCTCTGAAGTGCAAAAAAAAACAAAAAACAAAATTTTGCTTACTCGATTTGTTCATGAGAATCCCTATAGTAGGGCATTCATTGCATCATACATCATTTCTAGCATCACATGCATTGTCCTCAAGCATCACATCCATTGCATCACTATGCATCCATTGCATCATGCATCATCTCTGGCATCACATGCATTAACAAAGTCAACACAATGTCTTTTAGTTTCTGGGTCCCTGCACCCATTATCTTTTGGTTTCCGGGTCCCCGCACCCATTGCCTTAGCTTCAGGGTCTTACACTCATTGCCTTTTAATTTTTGGGTCCTCGCACCCATCGCTTTCACAGCAAGTCAAGGCCTTATGCCCATTGCCTTTAAGTTTTCTATCCAGCTTCGATGGGCACCCTACCCCGCAAGCTTTTTACCTTTCTATCCAGCTTCGACGGGCACCCTACCCTGTAAGCTTTTTACCTTTCTATGCAGCTTTGATGGGCACCCTACCCCGCAAGCTGTTTACCTTTCTGTCTAGCTTCGACGGGCACCCTACCCTGCAAGCTCTTTACCTTTTTGTCTAGCTTCAGCAGATACCCAACTTCGCAAGTTTTTTTACTTTTCTATTTTTAAGCTTCAGTGGATACCCGACTCCGTAAGCTTTTTACCTTTCTCCCTATAAGCTTTAGCAGATACTCGACTCCGTAAGCTTTTTTCTTTTTGTTAAGTTTCAGTGGATACCTGACTCGGCAGATTTTTTACCTTTTTCTGTCAAGTTTCAGCGGATACCTGACTCTGTAAGCTTTTTACTTTTCTATTTTTAAGTTTCAGCGGATACCCGACTCCGCAAGCTTTTTACCTTTTTGTTTTGAAGCTTCAGCAGATACTCGACTCTGCAAGTTTTTTACCTTTTCTGTCAAGCTTCGGTGGATACCCGACTCTGCAAGTTTTTTACCTTTCTGTCTTTAAGTTTCAGTGGATACCCGACTCCACAAGCTTTTTTTTACTTTTCTGTTAAGCTTCGGTGGATACCCAACTCCGCAAGTTTTTTACTTTCCTGTCAAGTTTCAGTGAATACCCAACTCCACAAACTTTTTATTTTTCTGCCTTTAGGCTTCAGCGGATATCTGACTCCGCAAGCTTTTTACCTTGTTTTAATACCCATTGTACAGAGAGAATTTTTTTATGAACAAAATTGAATTAATTCTTTTGCTTTTCATTTAATTTAAATGTAAAGCAAATGAGGGCAGCTATTGATACCCAATTTTATCCATAAAATTTTTATTTTTGTTGCTTAATCAAGAAGTAATATTTTTGTGTTGAATCTTTCCAAGTTTTATTTATTTCATCTTATTTGAATCATTATCTTTTCTTATTACTTGTAAAAGATAAAAAAAAGGTTAAATTTGTTTCTTTAAAAAAAAAAGGGAAAGATCCTGCAAGATCTTCTATGTGAAAAAAAAAAAGATGATGCCATTATCTTCTGTGAGAAAATATTTTCAAGATTGGGTATAATTTTCAATGCACCGCAAAATCAGCTGCAGAATCTGAAAAAAAGATCTCAAGAATCTTGTTGCAGGCAAGCTACGCCTGCAACCAACAACCCTACAAGGTGAATTTCTCACCTCATTCCTACTAACTTGGTGCAATTAGAGCCTCCCAGTGGTATAAAAATGGTAGAATAAGAATTGGGGAGGGGGATCTTTTTTTCAAGTTCAGTTTTCTTGAAAACTCATACCGATTACAAAAATTCCTCACCCAAATATTGAGTGAAACTAACACAAAAAAAAGAAAAAAACAAACAAACGAAAATTTTCTACCACTATTCATCATCTTCTTTTCCAATCTCCACTCCACCTTGTTGCCAACAAACCTTCACCATCAACAACATTCTTCCACCACAAACCACTCCATCTTCATCAACCTCTCCACCTCACAACCTTCACCATCAACAAACCAACAACATCTCTTCCACCCAAACCTCATTACACGTTCAAGACCTTCATTACCCACACCCACCATTAAACCACCACCAAGAATCAAATAACCACCCACACTCACCATTAAACCACCATCAATCAACCCCCAAACCAAGCATCCACTAGATCCGACCGGCCAGCACCGCGCCGCACGTTCACGACCTGCCAGTTGGCTCGCACCAACACTGCGCCGCCCACCCCACACGTAGCCAACCAAGACGGACCCAGAGCTCCACCCGCTAGAACCGCACCTGAACTGCCTCCCAGATCTGGCATCACTACACCATACCCGTCCGTGCTACCGTAGACGACCCACCGTGAGCCACCTCCTCCCCTTCTCCTTGTTTTCTTTTTTTGGTTTCTAAGTTCTGAGATTCTGTCTTTTTTGTTCTTGAAGAAAGAAAAGTGGGGAGGGGGAAATGTGTTTCTGATAGTTTATTATTATTATTATTATTATTATTTATGGGGGACAACCTTGTCCCCTACTCTTATTTTTATTTTGGGTGGTTCCGTGACCACCATTTTAACCATTTTTTTATTTACGTTAACACTTTTTTTTGGGGTTATGGGGCAGCCTTGTGCCCCATTCCTATTTTTTATTTTTGATGGTCACTCGTGACCATTCTTAACCCAGCTTTTTTTTGAAAAAATGAAAATAAATAAAAATAAAAAAATTAGATAGATATTTGAATATAAAATCAAAAAATGAAATTGTTTTCTTTTAAAATAAAAAATATTAAAATTTATAAAAAAAAAATAAAAAATGAAAAAGTAAAAATGTTAAAAGATAAAAAAAATTCATTTGGTGATGATTGTGTTTAATTTGTTTTTTATTATTTCATTTTTAATTGTATTTACGTGTCTCATGGTATGATAATGCGTTATTTGTGTGATTATTTATTTGTTTTTGTACATTTAAAAAAAAATAAAAAAATATTTTAATCAATGCAATGACCAATGATGATGATTGAATAACAAATGTTATCTTTATTATTGTTTGGATCATAAGGGTTTATTGAGTAGCCTGGTGTTAACTTGAACCCTCTGTAAGAATGAATTTATTTTCAAATAAAATCTCTTTTCAAAATTTTTTCTTGATTAAAATTAATCAACTCACAATTATTTTTTAAAGAACTACGTGACTTTGAGTTCCCTATTGCATCAGGGGATACGTAGGAGCAGAAATTCATTTCTGTCAAGCCAATTTTTTTTTTTCATAATGTGCTTCTTTCTTTTCTTTTGTAGTTATAATATTTGTTTAAAAGGAGTTAAAATAAATAAATTTGAGATTATTTAAATTTGTACAATTAACTTAGGGTACCGTTCTTGGAAGGGACAGTATAGAGTGTTAACACCTTCCCTACCTGTAATCTACTCTCGAATCCAAACTCATTTTCAAAAGACTAGTTTTTCTAATTAGAGGATTTTTCTAAGATTTTTTCAATTTAAATAAATATTGGTGGCGACTCCATTGATTTTCAAATAGAATCTTTTTTCGGTTGTCTCGTTGCGATCCTGGTTGCGACAATGTCGTATGTAAGTTAGTGTGAGATAGACCATTGTATAATTGTACATAATTAAGAAAAATATTAAATAGTTAAAAAAATTTACCGAATGATTTAGTATGTTTGTTGACTTTTAGATGAGTGAATAATTTTTACTACTTTATTTCATCCAATATTAATTATTATTAAATCTAGCTGAATTTTGTCAAAATTATAACTAATTTTTCTGACTTTGTATCATTACTCTTAAGAGAACAACACTAATAAAAGAAACTGGTATGAAACAAATAAGAACTATAAAAATAAAATTTTGTACCTTCAGACCTTGGGTCCTTTCAATAAGTGGGATAATTATCAAGTTTAACCAAGTATTTCTCACCGGAAGCAATTGAAAAGTTCTTCTCTACAATATTCGTTTTTTTATCATCAATTGAAAAAGAGTTTTCTTAAAAATAAAAAGAAGAAATTAGAGGCATCATTAAAAAAAAAGAATTAAAAAAATAACTTAGTTGAAAAGGAATAGCCTTGGCCCACTCTGATGAAAAATAAAGCATGTGAGGCCAAAATAATATGCTACACTTAGATGACATGTCCGCATGATGAAGAAACGGAAGAAAAAAATAAAAAAGAACTAGGACAATAAGTGCGATTAGCGAGAGAACGTGACTATGAAGGAGAGAGGATGCGGGATAATATCAAAGATAATAATACAAACTTTGACGAGAATAATTTTGATTTAATTAAAATTAAGTGACGACATGTGATAATTAAATATAGTTCAATTAATTATAAATAATGTATTATTTTTGAAGTATACTAGTTTTGTCGAAATGATCCTCATTTTTTTTTTTTGGTTTACATATCATCATTTTATATGACGGTTATACAACTTAGCACGACCATTGTCATCTTTAAATCTTATATAATGTTAATATATTAACTTATTATTTTTATTGACATTAACTAATTAAGGAGAAGTTGCTTTCTTTCAACACTGAAGTTGTGTCAACACTCATGAAGTGTTTGACATAATTTGTCAAATTAATTTGACTAATGTTACCAAAAAAATATTAATTTAACTAAATTGAAGAAACCTGTCAAGATAAAAAGAATTATTAGATATATGCGATTATTTATTCTCAAATAAAAAGGATATATGTCATGGATTCGAATCATAAAGTCATCATTTTAAAAAATACTTTATTTAATTATCACATCCTATCCAAAATTGCTTAAACAACTGTTACACACTAATAATTAATAATAATAATAATAATAATAATAATAATAATAATAATAATAATAATAATAGGGTAAGTTTCAAATTATTTACATAAACTTTTTTCTATATGCAATTTGATTATCCCCCTAAACAAATCAGCATAACAATTTACCTCATTAAACTTGTGAAAGAGTACAATTAGCCAGTTAACCCCTTATATTAATTTGACATCCAAATTATTGATGGTGAAAGTGAAATAGAGGTTTAAGTTTAACAAGTGTGAGCCAGTTTTTGGGAGGAATAATTGTCGCAAAAGCACACCATCATCAATGAAGAAATCCTATTGCTTGTAGAATAAAGAAATATTTACTGATCACGTGAAAAAAAAAAACACAAAGTACTGATGTACCCAAAAAAAAAAGAAATATTTACTGAATTAATATGGCTTTAAAATGAAAAAGGAATTATTAAGAAGTTTATTGTGGCTTTTGCAGTTATTATTCTTTTAGTATTGTTATTTTCAAATTTGTTATTGAGCACCATAATCTACGGTTAAACCCTAAAAACTTATACTTTCAAGCCATTCACGTACAATTATTTGAAGAAGTTGAATCGACTATCTTCAGCATTTGTGTTTTGATGAGAAGCTTTGAGATTTTATATCTGAAAGATAATTTTATAACTTAGGACTATTAGTTTTAATTGTGGTAGATTTGTGCCATGCCTTTCAATAACTTCAAGGGGTTGATTTAATGGTGATGAAATTGTGATATATAGATAAGTACATATATAGACACATGTTTAAATTTTAGCTAGGACAATTTTCTTTTTTAATTTTCAATTTTAGTTATAACAATTACATATAGTTAGATTGCAGAAAAATATCTTTTGTGAATCCATTAGTCTTAAAGTGAATGATCTTTAACTAAATTAAAAAGATAAATCAATTAAAGTGCGATCAATAAAGAACTTAAGTTAGTGGTTATTCATTTGCATGTAAAATTGAGGTTGAGTTAATTGCGCTGTTTCTTAAATTTGGTGAGGTAAATTACTACATTGATTTGTTTAGCAAGGAAAGTTGCATAAGCAAAAAAGTTAAAGGACATAATTTAGAATAATAACAAACAATATATGCAATTAAAATAGTTTAAAAATTTGGATGAATTGGAAAAGTATTTTTTCCTTCATTTCAAAATAGTCTATCAAAGTAATTTCATAAATATTAAAAAAATTATTAAAAAGTTTTAAATATAGGAAATATAATTGTATCTGATTAAATTATATTTTACTAAAAAGTAAAAAAAAATATTAAAATACTCAAAATATTTTCACTCCATTAATGTTCTCTTCTTTTAGTAAAAATACTAAGAGGCAAAAAAAAATTAATGTCTTTCTCAAGCAACAAATAAAACAAAACAAAACATTTTCTCTTAAATGACAAATATTCTAAAATGGAAGAAATATCTTTATTATCTGTACAATTTGTACATTGAAATTTTGACTTAAAAAAAGGTACATTTTATATCATTTTTTTTTAAAAAAATCTCTTTAATCACCATGTCTTTTATGTTTTTTTTTTTGCTTTATTCGGATATCCTCACACTTTGGTGTAAAGTAAATATTGTTCGCAATACGTTGTGCCTCTTAGCATGCGTTTCCACTGGTCAAACCCTTGACATTTTTAATAAGCTCTCTAACCACTAAATTCAAGCTTCCTTATCATATAACTGACATAAGCTATAATTTATTGTTAGTAAATAAATACTCTCTTGCCTATTATAACTAATGAATTTAATTTGTTTAAGAAAGAGTAGTGGCGAAAAGAAAACGAAAATAAGATAGATAACACAGATTTTTTTATATTTTAAAGCAAAAATTAGACAATGGAATAATTAATAAATTTTTAATTAAACTTAATGAATTGTGAAAGTTGTTATGGTAATCATAATTATGGTTTTGCAGTAATTTTGGACTTAACCTGCTCATGAAACGAGTGAATTGACTTGGGGTTAATTTGACGTAATCCAACTAGTTCAAAAACGAGTTAGATTAAATCAAACTTGTGTCTCTGATATACATTTAATAAAAAAAATTCTCTTGTTAAAATACATACTAGTCCTTCACAATTTCCACGTGTTTCTGCTGCTTGGCATTTTGGCTCTTATTGTTACCTCATTCATCACCTTCACTCATATCGAGGCTGTTGCACCAACTCTTGACGTTTCCTATCAGAATCGGAGCAGTTTCCCCGCAGGCTTCATTTTCAGGACAGCTTCATCCGCATAGCAGGCACTTAATATATCATCTTTTTTTTTAATTTTCTTTTTGTTTGTCAATTAATTTGAACTATCTTCCAACTTGATTATTGCTCTCAATTAGAGTTATGTATGTAGAAGATATGATATTTAATTTTGTGTTATGAATTTCTGGGTTCATTTGTTTTCAATTTGTAGTATGAAGGTGCAGCAATGAAAGGTGGCAGAGGACCAAGCATACGCGATACTTTCACCCATAAATACCGAGGTATCTCTTCTTAAATGTATTAAGAGAAATATTAATAACATATTTTTTAGATATTTTTTAATATTTTTTTATTATTTATCTAAAAATAAGTATTGTTAACATTTATTCTTTAATAATCTTTTTAAAAAATATTAGAAACATATTTTCTATCACACTTATTTTAATATACTCTTTTATATTAGATCACACTACACATTAAAATAACACTTAAACTTGATTACACGACACTTAAACTTGATTACATGCTAATCAAGTTTGAGTGTTATTGATTACACACTAATTAAGTTTGAGTACTATTTTAATGTGTGACATGATCGAATAAAAGAGACTGTGTGAAAAGAAGTGTAATAGATAGTATGTTCTTAACACTCCTCATTTTTTTAAGTGTATGAGAAGAACTAATAATAAACCAAGTATTAAAAAGAATATTCAAAAAAATGTGTTAGTAGCATTCTCTTTAGGGTTGCATAACCCGATCCAATGGTTCGAGAACCTGACCAACCCGCGACCCGACCGTATATAAAATATTCGGGTTGGTTCAGATCATCGGGTCAGTTCGGGTTGAACCCGAGCAACCCGTTCATTCATTGGTTCGGGTGACGGGTTCAGAAAATCAACTTGATGACCGAACCTGATGATTCGATTAAAAACGATGTCGTTTTATGCAACCCTAAATATATCACCTTCGTTTCCTTTCCTTTTTGACCCGAAGCCTCTCTCTCTCATTTTCTCAATTCCTAAATCCCTCCCCTAACCCTAAGCCTTATTTTCTCATTTTCTCTGGTGGCTCTCAGCCTTTTCTCTCACTCACTCATTATGTTGCTCCTCCTCTCCTCTTGGTAGTCGGCATAGCCACCACCAGTGTCTTGGTCCGAGGCTCCAAGACCATCCAGGAATGACGTCGTCTCAAATGGCTCTGCCGTCACCGGATCCGTTGTCGCCATGAAAGCTTCGCCTTAACCTCTCTCGTCCACCACTCGAATCGATTCCGATGAAGCCTCAGCCACCACTCTCATGCATTTTCAGATCTACATTTTTATTTCTGTTTGTTGATGTTTCTTAGTTGAACAATTCGACTATCTGACCCGAACCAACCTGATTGTAATTGAGTTAGTTCGGTTTGTGTTACCCAAATTTTTTTTTCTAAAATCGACCTAACTCAATTCGACCTCAACTAATTAGTTTAAATTTTTTCCCCCTAAATCCAAATCAACTCGACCCGTGTGCAGTCCTATTTCTCTTAGTTAAATATTATATAGGCCAAATATGGATCAATAGAATAGGGTATGGGCCAGGTTTATCGGTAACACCTTTCTATTAAAAAAAAATTTGCAGGCCCACCCGTATTCTACTCATTCAATTAATAATTAATAATTCAATATTTTAACAAAAAAGAAAACTACTATATATATATATAATAGGTGTGTGTTTTGTTAATAATTCAATATAAAATGGATATGTTATGATCTGTTTAGGAAGTTTAGCATATTGAGGAAAACCTTTTTGCTTAAATAAAGATTATTGATGATACTCTCAATTGTCAAAATAAGCTTGTTAAAAAATAAATTAGTATAATTGGTTTTTAATTGCCTGAACAAATTTTTTTGTTTTCAATTTGGTGTGGTAAAAATTAATTGTCAATTTTGGATCATTAAGTTGAAATTCCTTAAAGCATTTTGTCCTCGTTAGGATCGAAAAGTAGGGTAGAATTATGTTAAATTTGTAATTTTATTTTATATATATTATATTAATATATAATTAAATAAATATAGAGTTATTATAATTTTTATGAGAAAAATTATTATAAAAATTATTATAAATAAATTAGACAAGTAACTGTAATAGGCTAAATAATTTTTTCTAAAAGCCAAGTCCTTACCCTATTTAGTTAAATAAGTTTTTAAGAAAGCTTAATCAGGCCTTCAACCCTAAATAAATTAGACAAAATTATGTCGAAAATAAGGTTAGTCGTAGGTGTCTGAAAAATGTGCATGGACTATTGTCACCCTTACTTACAAGCATATCCAATGTCAGCAATGATAAATTCAAATAATTAAGTGTTGCAGGGGGTAAAAATAAATAATAATTAAATATTTTTAAATTAGTTATATCCTTTTAATCCAACCTTTATCATATGAATGCATAATTTTATTGGAAATTTGCAGTTTTTAGTTTAACTCATGAAGTGTACATATTAATTAAATACCTTATCTCATGATTTAGTTTTAGTTTTATCACGTGAATTAACATTAAATATATTGAGTCTAATTTTTAGAATTTAAGTTTGTTCCAATTAATTTCGAGTTGGGTTAAGCTAGATTTTAGACACTCTTAATTTCAAATTTCAAGTTATAACATTTTTTTCAAATGGTAAATGATCAAATTTATTATATAATTCTGATTATTATGTATTAAATAAGAGTAAATATAAAATAAGCCAAAAACTCAACAGTCCTAGTGTATATAGGACATAACTACGTATTTGGTTAAACATTTAACGATCTTTGAGTGACAAATTTTTATATACACTACTTGGAACTTTGAAAGGTAGGGAGGGCCTAGCCCCGATTGATCTCATGTGGATCCGTCACTGAATATCAATAATAAAAGGAAATTATAATATATATTAAATAAATATATATATATATATAATTATTTAATATATATTATAATTTCCTTTATTATAATATGCACTAAAAATTATACATACACACACTTTGAATTACCCACCTCATATTTATGTTAACTGATATGCACTTTCGAAATACGTATGAAGCATTATTCTATATTTTATACGGATTTGTTATGTATTGAAATATACATTATAACCATACAAATTTTTGGAAACGTTTAAAATTTTTAAAAATTGAATCATCAACTTTCACGTAAAAGTAGATATATAACTACAACTAATATCAAGGAAAAAGAGCATAAAAACTCTAAACTTTTGTCCATTTACAGATTGGCACTCGAACTTTAAAATGCCTTAATTAGTTCATAAATTATAGTTATTACACAAATTAAATTAGAACTTGTGCGATGTATGGAGTTATAAAAAAATTAGAAAATCTAAAAATTTGCATTATGTGATAAAATATTAATAAATTTTTTAATAAAGAAATATTAATGACAAATCAAATTTTAAAATTTATAAATTAAAAAATTAAGAATTGAATTATGTAATTGTATATATATCAATAAATTCTTCTCATAAAAAAAATTAACAAAGATTCAAAATTTCAATTTTTATATATGATTTTAATGAAAATTTAATGTTTAAATTTTAAAAATTATTTATTATATATCACACATGGCATAAGAAAATTTTAACACATGTCAAAATTGTATTAAGATACTTATATGCTCGAATTTCACTAAAATTGATATAATCGTATGTTTGAATTGAAGTATGATAATATTACTATTAAAATAAAACAAAGTAGGATAAATAAAAAATAATTAACACAGTAGTGACATGGCATCATCTAAGCCATCTATTTACCATAAAATCTTGAATGGTTATTATTTTATTAATTAAAATCTAATTTTTATGAGTTTTTTTATGAGACTACAAGTATATTTACACACGAGAATTATGTTATATCTCTATAAAAATTATTTTCTTAAAATTGAACATCCTAAATTAAAAAAAAAATTCATAACTAAAAATAATTATAAAAAGTTGCATTTGCTTACTCAGTTACTCTTTCTCTCTTAAAATCATGCCATCTTTGGTACCTGATGGTGTCTCGCCGCCGGCTGGAACGCCCCGGGTTCAGTCACCGATTACTCTTGCACTTTCTGGTTTTCGAAACCTCAATATCACAGAGTTGATCTTCGTTTGTTCCTCTGGTTTGCTTCTCAATATTTGTTTTGCATCCTTCCCGCACTGTGGTCTTTTTCTTCGTTTTTCAGATTTGACCGTGGATCGGTTCTGTTGGTGGAGATAAGTTATTGTTCTGGTAGTGGATCTACGATGGATCTTTGTTTTCTCTTTTACATATTCATGTTTTTGGTGCAATTCTACTGCAATGATGATTGGACTGCTCATCGCAATCTTGGTGTGCCCGGTCACAACAGTGATGGTGCGGTGAGCGTGGATCAAACACGACCTTCAGATTTTGGCTTCAGTCACCGTTTAACTTTCAGGGAAAATGGATGAAAATGTAAGTACCAAAATGCAATAGGTTCAAATACAATAAACAATGTTAAGCAATAAAAAATTACTAAAACCAATCAAACGGTGACTCACATGCATGTTTTTTGGGATAATTTGCAGGGACCATTCATTTTTAGTCCTAAACTATTTTGTGACCATAATAGAATCATTAAAAAGACGGGGTGGCCCATACAAAATAAACTTATGCTGTTGAATGTTGAATATATTGGCCCTTTCTTTGTGATTCCTGATGAGTACTCTACAACAACCATTTAATGTACTAATCAGCCATCGTCATACAATACAATCAATATAACTAATATAATATAGAAATTGATGATACATGATTATAAGTTAACAAGTAAATATTTTGATCTGTTAACGTATGACAAATAAAATAGTTAAATTTTTGTTATGTGTCATTTGATGTAATATTATTTGACATGTGATATTTATAATATTTAATTTTTTATTACATGATGTAACAATTTTTTACTACATATAATTGGATGTAGTAACATATAAAAAATCAAATAATAAAATTAAAAAAATTCGATCAGCAGAGAAGAAAATAAAAAACAAATGAGAAATGCTGGTTGCTTTGGATGATACAAAGACTAACAAGGAGTACTTCTGACGTTGCTTTGGACGATACACCTAAAAGGGCCATTGAACCATAAAAATAAAAAATAAAAAAGATGCTGGTTGTCTCAGGTGATAGAACAAGTTATAAAAAAAAAAATAGAAAAACTCATTTTCAAAGCAATAGAAGAACACAACATCGAAAACCTAGAAATTTGTTGTTCCTCTTAGGCGAGGTGGGGTGGTGGCATGGTGGAAGTCCAACAACAGAGAGGTGGAAATCCGACAATGACACTTAGTTACTACGGTGCAGCTCAGGTGGTTGCGTGATGGCAACTCGGGATGCAGGGATTGTATGGTGATTGAGACGGCGAGGTAGTGCAGCTCTGGAAAGGTTGGATGGCTGTTTGTGGTGGTTTAGGGTAAAGATGTTGATCTGTCACTTAGGTTGTTGGCAGCTACAAAGAGCGATGCTCTAGTGATGAGGGAACCTACCAATGGTTGATCTTCCTTTGCAATCTGGGTGAGGTTCTGTGAGAAATCTTTACCAATATGATAACTTTTTCTTAATTGTTAATTGCTAATATCAAATTATGCATTTTAACCTTGCTTGATTAGTGGTACTAATTGATGAGCTTTCGTGCTAGCATGTGTAGATGCCTATACTTGATTAACTTTACAGTTGGAGTGGACAATTATCAATCAAATTTTGCATTTTATACTTCACATTATTGGTGTGCTTCTAATTGATTAGTTTTCAAGTGGCATAAGTCAACGCTTATCCTTAATTAACTCTACAATTGGAGTGAAATTTTTTGAATTTTAAACTTTAATTCACCGTATACAATTCGTTCAATGTCAATTTTCCAAATTTATCATATAATTGCTCAATCAATGTCAATTTTCATTGATTTTAATTGATTAACTCTGCACACACACACTCATTTTTCTTGCTCATCTCTCTCAGGAGAAGACACCATCATTCTTTTTGTTGGGAAATGCCAGCATAATTTTTCTCCTCTGTGTACTCAAAAATAGGCACTCTGCGGAAGAGTAAAACAAGTGTAATAACAACACCAAAAATTTTTAGCGTGGAAAACATTCTCAATGTGAGCAAAGAAAAACCACGGGACCCGTAGGCTACTTAAACTTCCACTATATAAAATAATGGGAATACAAAAATACAATGATATTGTATATTCAATTTGTGGATAGAACTCTCACAAATTGGCTCATTATTTTTCTCTCTTAAGAAAGTCTCTATCAGGCTCTCTCTATTTTTTTCTCACTCTCTTCCTCTTTTGATTGTGAGGATTTGATATGTTTTCCTTCCTCTCAATTGCTTCTATTTATAGAAGCAAATGAGTGCATTGACCGAAGCCTATACTTGTTGGGAAATGTCAAAATGCATTTGCACCGAAAGTTGTTTTGTTTTGGTACATATTTTCTCACTGAAAGTTGTTTTGTTTTGGTGCATATTTTCTTTGTTGTTGGACCCTTGGTGCAAGTTTTTCCTCCTGGCTGAACCCCACAATTCTTCCCCTCCAGCCATTGGGAAAATATCCTTGGATCAGTTCGGGGTTGATGCTAAGCCTACAACTTCTTTACAGACTTCTAACTTCTCTTTAGGTAGAGCTTTTGTCATCATATCTGCATCATTTTCTTTGGTGTGTATTTTCTCAACCTGCACCAGTTTACTTTCTAACACATCACGTATCCAGTGATACCTTATGTTGATGTGTTTTGATCTTGAATGAAATGTCGAGTTCTTGCTGAGATGAATTGCGCTTTGACTATCGCAATAGAGAACATAACGTTCTTGGTTCTAGCCTAACTCTTGTAGAAACTTCTTCATCCACAGAATCTCCTTGCAACCTTCAGTGATTGCGATGAATTCAGCTTCTGTGGTGCTTAAAGCAATGCACTTTTATAGTCGTGATTGCCATGAGATAGCTCCCCCTGCTAAAGTGATTAGATATCCCGATGTAGACTTTCTTGAATCCACATCTCCTGCCATATCTGTATTTGAATACCCAGTGGGCATCAAATTTCCATTGCCAAAGCACAAGCACCTTTTGGCAGTTCCTCTCAGATACCTTAGTATCCATTTCACAGCATTCCAATGCTCCTTTCCTGGATTCGATAGGAATCTACTCACAACTCCTACAGTATAAGCAATGTCTGGTCTTGTACAGACCATTGCATACATAAGATTGCCAACAGCAGAAGAATATGACACCTTGCTCATTTCTTCCTTTTCTTCTTCATTCCCTGGACATTGCGTCTTACTCAGTTTAAGATGACCAGGTAATGGAACATGTACAGGTTTGACATTATGCATGTTGAACCTTTCAAGAACTTTCTTGATATAGTCTTCTTGTGACATCCACAGCATCTTTCTAGAATGATCTCTGATAATCTTCATTCCAAGAATCTTCTTTATTACACCCAGATCTTTCATGGCAAAAGATTTGCTCAATGCCTTCTTAAGAGCAGCTATCTTTGTCTTATCTTTCCCAACAATCAGGATATCATCAACATATAACAGTAGTATGATGGATTCACCATTCTCATAGTTCTTCACAAACACACAATGGTCTGCGGACGTCTTTTTGAAATTATGTTGGGCCATGAAAAAATCAAACTTCTTGTACTATTAAGAGGACTTTGGCAAGTATACCAAGTCATGCAAGTAATAAAGAGATGACTGGGTTATCGTTCTTAACGAGGATCATGACAAATACTAGCACATAACACAACAATCACTATCTAAACGATGAGTTTGGAAAGAAGAGAGCTCAAACAATAATTGATGAAATCAGAAATTAAAAGAAATAAGTCTTTTTTGTAATTTTCTCAAATACTTGGTGAGCACAAATGAAATTGAATTCGATTAAGATGAAATGCTGGGGTTAGACTCACTAATCCTTTCCTAAACGCAATGACATGACAAACTATATAATCTCTAACTTCAATTATGAAAATCAATCCACTATTTACTCAAATCCTAATTCCTTAGATGAAAAGAGCCTAAATCCCCCAATTAAGTCCTAATTCCTTAGGTGACTTAAGAAGTGAATTTGCATTAAGATTAAGGATTAAAAGATTAGTAATAAATCAAGACCCATTCCTAGATTCAAGACCTATTAGGTGATTAATTTCAGATCTAGACCTAGTATCAACTTTCCAATTGTTTACCGAATCAAACATCAAGCCATGGATAATCAAACCACAACAAGCATTAAGCATAGAAATTAAACACTCATAAAGAAGTAGAGAAATATATTGGATGATCAAATCAAATACATAAGAGATTCAGAAATAGATACATCTAACCCCAACAAGTGGATGATTAGCTAGACATGATCAAGGTGATAAAATAAAAAGAAATGGAGATGAAAGATGATGAAAACTCCATTGATGCTCTTCCTTCCCGGCCACGTCTAGAAAAGCTCTCAATCTCCTCAAGAATCCCCTCTCCAGAATGAATGCCCAACAAGATGCGCAATATCCTATTTTTAGGATTGCTTCCAGACGCATTAGCGCTTAGCGCAAATTTATCCACGCTGAGCGCGAATTAATTGACTATGTTGTTGCATCATAAGTAGTTGCGCTTAGCGCGATCTTACTGGCACTTAGCGCGACATGTACTGAAATGCATCACACATCAGTCAATCTTCGGCTTTTTTCAGCTAAACGCCACAACCTTGGGGCTGTTACTGGCTTCCATACGTGGACTTGAGCTTGCCTTCCAATTGGGCTTCAATGGCTTCAATGGGCTTCAATGGCTTGCACCCAAACTACATAAAACACATCAAAACATCATTAACTAATCTAAAAAATATCAATTAAGAAAATATTCTTAAAGACTCAATAAAACACATAAAACATGGACTAAAACGACTTCTCAAGTCTTAAAAGAAAGATAAACAACCTCAATGTACACCTATAAAGGTATGCATATTAGATATTTATCAAATTCTCTCAAACTTAAGACTTTGCTTGTCCCCAAGCAAAAGTATACCCAAAAAAAATAAAGAAAAACACTCAACACACAAGTTAACTAACAAAAGAACAAAATTCAAAAGGAAATGAGATCCATCACAACTCAACAAGACAAAGTAATACAAACTCCACTGATGAGAAACTCACAAAGAAGATTCCATCCATAGCGAACTTGCATCCAGAATTTGCTCACACAGAAGAAGTCATAGCAAAAATGTACAGTTATTTTCACTCTTGAAAGAGCAATAATCATGGCATCAGCAATACAGTCAAAACAATGGAAACTCAACTCCTCACAAGATGTAGCTGTTTCCCTCAATCACTCTAGTGTATGGAATGTGTATTCCTCTCAAAACCACACATTAAAACCCTACAACTTCAATTTTGCCTTTCATCTTAATTCTCCTTACACAATTTACATGCATGCACAGTCACAATGGTCTTTACTTGGGATGTAACTTGGTTAGGCAAAAGGAAAAGTGATGAAGGATAAACAAGCTAATCACCAAAGAGAATAAGAATTTCTTCTTTGACATTCTATTTATTTACTTTTTTTTTCACATCACTTTTTAAATCTGCATCATTTTTTTTTGAATTTCTTCTTTGCCATTTTTTTATTCTCTTTTTTTTTTCACTTTCACACTTTTTTTTACTCCCCCAAACTTATGTTAAACCCAAACACAAGAAAATACTCTCTTATCCAAAAAGGTGTAGGTAGAACATTGTTTTTCAATTTTTAGGCATATGGGTTATCCACAAAAATTAATCATTGTCTTTCAGCTCAAGGGGGTATCACAAAGGATAAAAAAAAATTTAGGTAAGCTTTTTAGTCAAAATGGCTAGTAGAAAAGAAGTGCCCTGATCATTTCTATGACATGCAAGTGAATTTTGAATTCAAATCAAATTTAAGCAAAATCAAGAGTATAAGTTTCAATGGTGCCACTCACAAAGAATTTATCATCAAAGGCCCAAAGAACTCACACAGGTAAAGCTGAATATTTCCATTGAATTTTCCGATTTCCTTGCCATAGTCATTAGTCACAAGAGTTCAAACCAAACATCAAAACTATGATATCCTTATGAAAACAAAATCACAGAAGCACAGCAACCACAAATGTCAACTTCAATGGAAGAGAAACAAAATGGAAGAAATGTACTATAATGAAATTGCTAAGAGTGATAATCTCAAAACTTTTTTTTTTAACACACCACATAAACACAAGACACTTTGACAAAAATAACAGAAAGAACATGGTAACATTTATTCATTCAGAATTAAATTTAAGCAAAGTGAAGAGAAATTTAGCTCAGGGGTTCCTAGAGGAACCCTCTACAATCTTTTTCTTGCACCCCTTCACTTTCTTCCCCTTCTTTGTGTCTTCTTTTTCCTCTTTCTGCACTTGGGAAATTTGCTTTTCTTCTTCCACCTCTTGAGGAGGAAACACCTGCTCCTTCTCCTTTTTGCACAAGTCCATCAGTGGTTGCAAGAATTCTTTGTAATTATCATCAATTTCCTGACCCTCCAAAGTCCAATTCTGATTTGGATTAGTTCTTGCAATTTCAAGACCTTCTTTCACTATATCTTTGTTCATATAATGAACTGGATTCGGTGTGGTCCTCTTAGGTGGCATCCTATCAGAATCCATGAATGAAAATGAACCAATTAAAATCACACTCAAATATTAATATTTTTTTTAACTCAACCAACACACTGAATTATTCTATCATAACTAAAACACCAAACAGCACATAAAAATTCAATAAACACAAACAAAAATTCAAAAGAACCAAGTTTTACTCATAATGATGTCCAAACACAGAATAACAAAATCTAAACAAAATAACCAGGTCTACACAATAAAATGATGACAAAGTCACAAAGTCTTCACAGCAAAACATTAACAATTATTCTTAAAATCAGATCAAGCAAAATCAAATCAAAATTCTTCAAGCTCTACTCCTCTTCATCCTCCTCATCTTCTAGCCCATCCCCCTCTTGAAAAGCATCCTGGTCCCCAGGATGTTCTGGCCACGCAACATAAGAATCCACCTCACTAGCAGATGGAAAGTGGAATGACCCCTCAGGTGGACTGGGCAAATGAGCAGATAAGTCTCGCATCATATTCCACATCATCATGTCTGATCTGTGAAGAGCATCTAGCTTGTGGTGAAGCAGGCTATGGGATGATTCCAAGGCATCTACACGTGTAGAGAGTGATCGGGGAGCAGGAGGAGTCGGTCTAGATGAAGCAGGTGCATCACTGCCCATACAATTTTTCTGGATGAACTTGGCAGTAATTGGGAGCCTGGGCTTAATCTTGGCACCCTGAGATACATCAACACCAGCAGCTCTACACAGTTCGATGAATCAGAGATGGATGACCCGGTTGGCCAACCCCACAAGATCGCAGAGCCTCCGAATCTCAAAAGAAATTATCTCCTCCAAGTCCATGGTTAGACCAGCCATGATGACATAGAGCATGAGAGATCTTCTTTCAATAATATCAGAAGTATGGGAGCATGGTGAAATGTTAGAATGTAAGAACGTCATCCAAATTTGGGCCAGCTGAGTTAAGTCACCTCTGAGGATTTTCTGCCTTTGCCCTGATCTACTAGTGACATACTTGGCCCCAGGCTTACAAACAGTGTCTAAAACCTGTTGGTAGTCCTTGTTCCGATTCTTCCAATCAGTGTATCCACAATCCAATAGGGCCCAAGGAGTGGGAGTACCCAAAAACTGATTTATTGCTTGTGCATCAAAGGTAATGGCCTTGCCACGTACATAACTCCTGTGCTGTGGGAAACCTTCCTCCACAGTAATGGCATTAGCATAGAACTCCCGTACAATGGCCACATTAGCTGATTCAGGGTAAGTGGACAGCTTGAGCCAACCGCGCCTCCTCAACTCAGTTTGAAATTCCTCATATTCACCAGCAGCAAGGATAACTTTTCGCTCAATCAGAAGGTTCCTATTCTCAATGTCCTTATACCTCTGTTGGTGCTCAAGAGATAGAAACCTGTCAGCATCATAAGAGGAAGATCCTTTTCTTTTCTTGGAGGTAAGCTTTGAAGGCGGAGCCATGACTGAAACAATTAAATAGCTATGCTCAGCGCTGTACCACTTGGAAAATCTAGAACACAGAACACCACAAAATCCCAGATGCAAATGCTTCAAATATACAGGGGAAAATGCAAGTCACAAATGCTTCAATCACAAATGCTAGAAGTATAAGCATGGACAAATCCTTGCTCAAATGATTTAAGCAACCTATAGAGCCATGTATATATATGTAAACAGGCAAACCCTTGCTCCCAGGCAGAATTTCCAAAACCCCAAATCAACAGAGAAGCATTCGCATAAATAATCACAGATAATAAAGCAAATGGGATAAACAGTACTTCCCCTACGCAGAACTGCCAAAAACATCAACTCAACCATAGAATAATCACAAAGACAGAGAAAAGCCCTAAACCCCAAATCACCAGGAAAAACCTAACCCCCTAAATCCAATGAAAGTGCCAGGTTCCAAGCAATAGGCAGAGAACACGGTGGGAATCAAATAACAAAAACAAAGAAAATAAAGAAAAGAAAAGAAAATGAAATAAAAGAAATAAAAATAAAATAAAATAAATAAATAAAAAAAAATCAGATTATACGAAGAACCAATTTCAGAAGCGGTTAAACCGATTCAATGAAATAAAGAAAGAGAAAAAGAAAAAAATAAAATTAAAAAAAAAAAATACGGACGTGAGTGAGGACGCAGAGAAGTGATGGCGGGTAGGGGGTGGAAGTGAGAATGAAAGTGGGTGTGAGGATATGGGTGTGGGGACGAAAATGAAGAAGAAGAAAGGGGTAGAGAAAGAGAAAGAGAGAGATGGAGATGTGGAAGAGGAGGAGAAATGGAAAGTGGGAGGAGGAGAGGAAGAGAGAAGGGGGAGAGAGAGGGGGCGGTGGAAATGAAATGGGGAAATGGGGAAATGGGGAAGTTCCAGAGGCGACGCTCCTCATACGAGGGCTCGGTGCTTAGCTCAAAGAAAATCTGCGCTTAGCGCCGATTATTAGGATTTTTTTTTATAAATATATATTTATGTATTATTTTTTTATATTTTATTTTTTTTTTAATTATATATATATATATATATTTATTTTTTTTTAGAAAGATATGTGGCGCTAAGCCCCACATATTTGAGGCTAAGCCTCAATGCTTCAGCCAAGCCACTGAGAAATGGCGCTAAGCGCCTTAAAATGGGGGCTAAGCCCCAGAGAATCAGAGAATGGCTTAATTTTGGTTCGCAAGTGGCGCTAAGCGCACTTAAATGGCGCTGAGCGCAAGTGCAACAGACAGAGCACTGAGAAATGGCGCTAAGCGCCTTCAAATGGGGCTAAGCCCCAGAGAATCAGAGAGCTGACTGATTCCAGCTCGTGAGTGGCGCTAAGCCCCCTATTCTGGCGCTGAGCGCCAGTTTAGCAGAAAAAACACTGAGAAATGGGGCTAAGCGCAAGAAAATGGGGCTAAGCCCCAGTGCATCAGAGAGCTAACTTATTCCAGCTCGTAGTTGGCGCTAAGCCCCTTATTCTGGCACTGAGCGCCACATGCAAAAACAGTAGTACTTCAAAAACATCATAGTAACCCTCCAGGACTCATACATTTTCCTCAAACTTACCCAAAACCCCAAAATAACACTTTAACATGGTAATTCAAACATGAAAGCACTTAGAGAAAGCATGCAAAACTAAAATAAAATAACCTATCTAAACAACCAAAATAACACAAAAAGGGATAGAAATCCTAGGTTGCCTCCCAGTAAGCGCTTCTTTAACGTCACTAGCTTGACGAATGGCCTTCAAGGATCACGGAGATGCACAATTGTAGTTGATCGCTCCAAGTTACCACCCAAATAGACTTTGAGCCGCTGACCATTGACTTTGAAACTCCTCTGGGAGGAAGGATCCTCTACTTCCATAGCTCCATGAGGGAGAACCTCTTTAACAGTGAATGGTCCAGACTACTTAGACTTCAATTACCCGGAAATAATCTCAGCCTTGAATTGAATAAAAGAACTTGTTGTCCTGGCTGGAAAGTTTTCTGGATAATGTGCTTATCATGGTAGGTCTTCACTCTCTGCTTGTAGATCACTGCATTTTCATACGCATTGAGGCGCATTTCCTCTAATTCATGCAGCTGTTGGACTTTTTTTTCACTTGCTAAAGAGGCATCGAAATTTAAAAACTTCAATGTCCAAAAAGCTCTATGCTCCAACTCCACTGGTAAATGGCAAGCTTTGCTATAAACCATTTTAAATGGAGACAACCCTAATGAGGTTTTAAAAGTAGTTCGGTAGGCCCACAACGCATCATCAAGCTTCTTAGCCCAATCTTTTCTTGAAGTGGCCACAGTTTTTTCTAAGATCCGCTTGATTTCTCTGTTAGAAACCTCCGCTTGTCCATTGGTTTGCGGGTGATATGGAGATGCCACCTTATGTCTTACATCATACTTTGCCAAGACATTTTGGAGCTGAGAGTTGCAGAAATGGGAACCTCCATCACTTATAAGAACCCGTGGCACACCAAACCTAGCAAATATGTTCTTCTTAATGAATTTGACCACAGTTTGTGCATCATTCTTCGAAGTCGCAACAGCCTCCACCCATTTTGACACATAGTCTACAGCCAGCAATATGAATTGATTCGAAAAGGATGGTGGGAGTGGATCCATGAAATCAATACCCCAGTAGTCAAACACTTCAACTTCCAAGATGTTTTGAAGGGGCATTTCATCTCTCTTAGTGATATTGCCAGTCCTTTGGCATTTATCACAACTCTTTACATGATTGTGAGAGTCCTTAAAGATTGTGGGCCAAAAGAACCCAGATTAAAGAATTTTTGCAGCAGTTCTCTCTCCATTGTAATGGCCACCATAAGGGGAGTTATGACAATGCCACATGATGTCCTTAGCCTCCTCCTTCGTGACACATCTTCTCAACAATCCATCTGGTCCAAACTTGAAGAGGAACGGGTCATCCCAAAGATAATGATTAGCATCCTTGAAGAACTTCTTCTTTTGTTGCCATGAAAAATGCTCTGGGATTACATTTGCTGCTTTAAAATTGGCCATGTCAGCAAACCACAGTCTCTCTTGCACCATCAGTAGTGCTTCATCTAGGAATTCATCCCTAAGCTCTTGTTCTTTGGCTGTGATTTCCTCATTCACTAGCCTTGAAAGATGGTCTGCCACCACATTTTCACTTCCCTTCTTGTCTTTAATTTCAAGATCAAATTCCTGCAACAATAAAATCCACCTAATCAGTCTAGGTTTTGATTCTCCCTTAGTTAGCAAATATTTAATTGCTGCATGATCAGTGAACACAGTAATCTTAGATCCAATCAAATAGGAACGAAATTTCTCCAAGGCAAATACTATGGCAAGCAATTCCTTTTCAGTTGTAGCATAATGAATTTGATTCTCATTAAGGACCTTGCTTGCATAATAAATTGCATGGAAAATTTTATCCTTTCTTTGCCCTAATACAGCTCCTACTGCATAGTCACTTGCATCACACATGAGTTCAAAGGGTAACTGCCAATCAGGGGCTACAATAACAGGAGCAGAAATCAATTTGTCTTTCAAACAATTAAAAGCATGCAAACACTCATTATCAAAATCAAAAGAAGAACTCTTAATGAGAAGATTGCACAATGGCTTTGCAATTTTTGAAAAATCTTTGATGAATCTTCTGTAGAAGCCAGCATGGCCTAGAAAACTTCTCACGCCCTTCACATTCAATGGTGGAGGTAGCTTTGCTATCACTTCAATCTTAGCCTGATCTACTTCCATACCGCTGGCTGAAATCTTGTGGCCAAGTACAATGCCTTCCTGCACCATGAAGTGAAATTTCTCCCAATTTAAGACTAAATTGGTTTCCATGCATCTTCTAAGAACATTAGTAAGGTTAGACAAACAATGATCAAATGAAGTACCAAAAACAGAGAAATCATCCATAAAGACCTCTATATATTTTTCAATCATATCAGTAAAGATAGAAAGCATACACCTTTGAAAAGTAGCGGGAGCATTGCAAAGACCGAAGGGCATCCGTTTGTATGCAAAAACTCCATAGGGACATGTAAATGCTGTCTTTTCTTGGTCTTCAGGATTGACTATAATTTGATTATAACCGGAATAGCCATCAAGGAAGCAGTAATAAGCTTGTCCAGATAATCTCTCAAGCATCTGGTCCATGAATGGAAGAGGAAAATGATCCTTCCGGGTAGCTTAGTTGAGCTTCTGTTAGTCGATGCACATACGCCAACCGGTGACTGTTCTAGTGGGAATTAATTCATTCTTGTCATTCATCACCATAGTCATACCTCCCTTTTTAGGGATAACCTGAACCGGACTCACCCAAGCACTATCTGAAATGGGATAAATCATTCCGACTTTAAGGAGTTTCAGTACCTCCTTTCTCACTACCTCTTTCATTGTGGGATTTAACCTTCTTTGCGGCTGCACCACCGGCTTGAATTCCTCCTCGAGTTTGATCTTATGCATACAAAAAGCTGGACTTATTCCTTTTAAATCAGAAATAGTCCATCCAATTGCAGTTTGGTGCTCTCGGAGTACCCTTACAAGCTTCTCTTCTTCAAGTTTTGATAAAGAACTGCTGATTATCACTGAATTTGCATCTTGATTGTTAAGAAAGGCATATTTCAAGTGAGATGGCAAGGGTTTCAACTCTAGTTTTGCTTTTTCCTCCACCTTGTCATTCCTCAGCTCTTCTTTCATCTTACTGATAGCACTCTTTGCTTGATTTGCTTCTAGATACTGCAAGCATTCCTCAATGATTTCATCATTTACCTCACCATGATTCTCAATAGCATTTACAATCACTCTTTCAAGAGGTGTAGTTGGAGTATTGTGCTGAATAGATTCTACAACTGTAGTATCAATCAAATCTACCCGATAAGAAGTTTCCTTATCATCCGGGTGTTGCATTGCTTCAAAAACATTAAAAGTCACTTTTTCATCTTGCACTCTCAACATAAGCTGCCATTGTTGCACATCAATTAAGGCCCGACCAATTGCTAAAAATGGTCTCCCCAAGATAAGAGGTACTTCAACATCCTCTTCTATGTCTAAGATCACAAAATCTGCCGGGAAGATGAACTTATCAACCTTCACAAGAACATCTTCCATGATGCCATAAGGGCACTTGATTGATCTATCCGCAAGTTGTAGTGCCATCTTTGTTGGTTTCACCTCACCACCACCAAGCTTGTTCAAGATTGAGAGTGGCATCAAATTGATACTTACCCCCAAATCACATAAAGCCTTACCAATAGAAATGCTTCCAATTGTGCAAGGAATTGTAAAGCTTCCAGGGTCTTTAAGTTTTGGAGGCAGTTTCCTTTGAAGGATTGCACTACATTCTTCCGTCAAGGCAACGGTTTCATCCTCTTTAAACTTTCTCTTCTTTGTGAGAAGTTCCTTCATGAACTTGGCATAGATTGGCATTTGCTCAAGGGCCTCAGCAAAAGGAATGTTGATTTGCAACCACTTGAATATGTCAAGAAAGCGAGCAAATTGTTCTTCCTTCTCTTTTTTCTTGGTTGGGTGCAGGTATGACACTTTAACATATGATGGAATCTCTTGAGGTGCACCTCCATCTTTCAAAAGTTGACTTTTACTCTTCCTCAATATAGAATCCTCATCCACTAACTTTTCTCTCTTCTTATTTTCTTTTTCTTTTTCAGTTTCTTCCCTCTCAATCTCTTTGCCATTTTTTTCATTTGTCTTGCTTTTATTTTATCACTTAACTCATTTTTTTCAATATCTCTCTCTTTTTCATTCAAAGGCTCACAACAAACATTCTCAAGGATTTTACCACTCCTCAATGTAATAGCTTTACAATGCTTTTTGGGATTGGTTTGAGTGTTACCTGAAAAACTCCCTCCGATTGTTCGCTAATTGCTTTGCAATTTGTCTAACCTGAATCTCCAAGTTCTTGATGGAAGCATCTGTGTTCTTCTGGTTGGACATAGACATTTGCATGAATTGATTGAGAGTGTTTTCTAAAGCAGAAGTTCGGTCCTGAGGTGGTTATGTGGTTGGAGGTTTACTTGGTGACCTAATATCTTGTTTCCACCCAAAGTTCGGGTGATTCCTCCACCCTTAATTGTAGGTGTTGGAATATGGATAGTTTCCTTGCCTCCCATAGTTCCCCATATAATTGGCTTCCTCAAAAGAATTAGGGGTAGCCTCACAATTGCCATTGTCATGATCACCTCCACAAAAATCACATTTCATTACTTGTTGTTACGGCATATTGGTGCCTTGCATGCCTTGAATTTGTTGTGGAAGCTGCATAAGTTGCTTGTTAATGGCCTCAAGTTACTGAGTCAACAACTTATTTTAAGCCAAAATAGCATCTTTCGAATCCAACTCCAACACTCCCCTTTTCGAGTTGGTGCCTCGATCATAGTGCATCAAGTAATCATTAGATGCCATAGCTTCTATCAATCTCAATGCTTCCTCTGGTGTTTTGGTGTTCATAGAACCTCCAGCTGAGGCATCCAACATAAGCTTGGTTGACGGTCTCAATCTATTGCAAAATGTTTGCATTTGGATAAGATCATCAAACCCATGATTTGGGCATCTTCTGAGTAATTCTTTAAACCTCTCCCATGTGTCATGAAGAGTCTATCCCTCTTGTTGAACATAGCTTGTGATATCACCCCGTGTCTTCACAAACCTGGATGCAGGAAAGAATCTTGCTAAAAACTTGGTTTCTAAATCATCCCATGTAGCAATGCTCCCTCTTGGTTGAGATTGGAGCCAAGCTCTAGCTCTATCTCTAAGAGAGAAAGAAAACAACCTTAGGCGGATTGTATCCTCAGTAGCACCATTGATCTTCACCGTATCACACAGCTCAATGAAATTGGAGATATGAGTATTTGGATCTTCCTTTTCCATCCCTGTAAACTGATTTTGCTGCATAATGTTCAAAAGAGCAGGCTTGATCTCAAAATTGTTAGCAGTGACCGGAGGAGGTACTATGCTGAAGGTATGCCGGTTTGCATTGGTGTTGGCATAATTCCCAAGTGTCCTCCGAGCTCTATCACCATTGCCAGCCATCTCTTCCTCCACTTGTTGGACCAAAGGGGAAGATGGAGCTTCTTGTTGTCATTGTAGTATAGTGGTGAGTATTCCCGCCTGCCACGCGGGTGACCCGGGTTTGATCCCCGGCAACGGCGCCAAAAACTTGTTAAGAGGACTTTGGCAAGTATATCAAGTCATGCAAGTAATAAAGAAATGAGTGGGTTGCCGTTCCCAACGAGGATCGTGACAAATACTAGCACATAACACAACAATCATTATCTAAACGATGAGTTTGGAAAGAAGGGAGCTCAAACAATAATTGATGAAATCAGAAATTAAAAGAAATAAGTCTTTTTGTAATTTTCTCAAACACTTGGTGAGCACAAATGAAATTGAATTCGATTAAGATGAAATGCTGGGGTTAGATTCACTAATCCTTTCCCAATTGCAATGACATGACAAACAATATAATCTCTAACTTCAATTATGAAAATCAATCTACTATTTACTCAAATCCTAATTCCTTAGATGAAAAGAGCCTAAATCCCCCAATTAAGTCCTAATTCATTAGGTGACTTAAGAAGTGAATTTGTATTAAGATTAAGGATTAAAAGATTAGTAATAAATCAAGACCCATTCCTAGATTCAAGACCTATTAGATGATTAATTTCAGATCTAGACCTAGCATCAACTTTCCAATTGTTTACCGAATCAAACATCAAGCCATGGATAATCAAACCACAACAAGCATAAAGCATAGAAATTAAACACTCATAAAGAAGTAGAGAAATATATTGGATGATCAAATTAAATACATAAGAGATTCAGAAATAGATACATCTAACCCCAACAAGTGGATGATTAGCTAGACATGATCAAGGTGATAAAATAAAAAGAAATGGAGATGAGAGATGATGAAAACTCCATTGATGCTCTTCCTTCCCGGCCACGTCCAGAAAAGCTCTCAATCTCCTCAAGAATCCCCTCTCCAGAATGAATGCCCAACAAGATGCGCAATATCCTATTTTTAGGATTGCTTCTAGACGCATTAGCACTTACCGCAAATTTATCCACGCTGAGCGCGAATTAATTGACTATGCTGTTGCATAATAAGTAGTTGCGCTTAGCGCGATATTACTGGAGCTTAGCGCGACATGCACTGAAATGCACCACGCATCAGTCAATCTTCTGGCTTCTTCAGGCTAAGCGCCACAACCTTGGGGCTAAGCGCTGGCTTCCATACGTGGACTTGAGCTTCAGCTTCCAATTGGGCTTCAATGGGCTTCAATGGCTTGCACCCAAACTACATAAAACACATCAAAACATCATTAACTAATCTAAAAAACATCAATTAAGAAAATATTCTTAAAGACTCAATAAAACACATAAAACATAGACTAAAACGACCTCTCAAGTCTTAAAAGAAAGATAAACAACCTCAATGTACACCTATAAAGGTATGCATATTAGATATTTATCATGTACCATTGTCTTGGAGCTTGCTTTAGACCATAGAGGCTTTTCTTCAAACGACACACAAGGTGTTCTTTGCCTGGTTCTATGAAACCTTCTGGTTGCTCCATATAAATTTCTTCCTCTAGATCTCCATGTAAGAATGTTGTTTTAACATCAAGCTGTTCTATCTCCAAATCTAGTTTTGCAGCTAGACCAAGGAGCATTATAATGGATGTCATCTTCACCATTGGTGAGAAGATTTCTTCAAAATCTATGCATTTCTTCTGGTTGCACCCCTTCACGACAATCCTTGCTTTGTACTTAGGGTTTGGGTTGTTTTCTTCAGTTTTGAGTTTGAATACCCACTTATTTTTTAATACCTTTCGTCCATCTGGTAATATCACTAGGTCATACGTCTGATTCTCTTTAAGAGACTGTATTTCTTCTTGCATGGCTTGCATCCATTTCTCTTTATCATTCTTCTCAATGGCTTCTATGAAACTTTGAGGTTCCCTTTCATCAGTGAGAGTGACACAATCATCTGAGAAATACCTTCTTGATGGTTGTCTGACTCTCGTTGATCTTCTCACTTGAGGTTCTATTCTACCTGATCAATCTCCATCTGTTCTCCCTGCATTGCCTGACTTTGTTCTGTCCGGTCAGGTTGCTCATTCCTTTGAGGAATCTCTCCCCCTGAATTGTGTACCACAATGGTCTTTGGCTTCTTAGATTGCTGAATATCCTGGATTGTCTGATCTTCATAGAATACCATGTTTCTGCTTCGAACAATCTTTTTGTTTACAGGATCCCATAATCTGAAGCCAAGTTCATCACTTGGTGAACCAAAGTATATGCACTCCTTCGTCTTTGCATCATGCTTTGCTCTTTCATCTTTAAGAATGTGGACAAATGTCCTACACCCAAAGACTCTCAAATGACTATAAGAAGCTTTCTTTCTAGACCATACTTTTTCTATAATCTCTCCATTTAAAGGTCTTGAAGGAGACAAATTGATCAAATTAACTGCAGTTTTTACTGTTTCACCCCAAAATGACTTGGGAAGTTTTGCTTGAGAAAGCATGCTTCTGACTTTCTCTGCAATCGTTCTGTTCATCCTTTCAGCTACTCCATTCATCTGAGGAGTCTTTGGGAGGTACCTTCTCATGTCTTATCCCATGAGCTTTACAGTATAATTCAAATGGACCTTTATATTCTCTGCCGTTATCAGTTCTCAAGCATTTCAACTTTCTTCCAGATGCTCGTTCTACAGAAGCATGGAATTCCTTGAAAACTTGAAGAACTTGATCTTTCATCTTCAATGGATACACCCACACCTTCCTAGAGTGATCATCAATGAAGGTAACAAAGTATTGAGCACCACCAAAGGACCTTTCAGACGTTGAGTAAACGTCTGAATGAATAAGATCCAGAATCTGCTTTCTTCTTCCTGCATCATCTGATCTTTGAAAAGATACTCTGTGTTGTTTGCCTGCTAGGCAGCCTTCACAGGATTCAAGTGACTGCCCTTTTATGTTTGGAAGATAGTGTTTTGCTAAGATTTCCAAACCATTCTCGCTCATGTCGCCCAATCGTTTATGCCAAAATTCCTTGCTTGCATCTTGAGCAACATTCATCTCCCCTTTGCATATCTTTCCTTGCATAATGTACATAGAGCCTTCCCTTTCTGCCGCGAGCAATAATCATGCTTCCTTGGCTGAGTTTCCATCTGCTGGCACCAAACTGGTTTATCATCCCTGCTTCGTCTAGTTTGCCTGCTAAGATAAGGTTTAAACGCATCTCAGGTACATGTCTTACCTCATTTAGCACAAGCTTGGTTTTATTCTCACTTGTCAAAGTTACTTCACCAATACCGATGATTTTACTTGTGATGTGGTTACCCATCTTCACTGTACCAAAATCTCCTTTTTGGTATGATGAGAAAAAAACCTTCATGAAGTGTGACATTGAAGGATGCTCTGGAATCAATTATCCATATGCAATCATCGGATGCAATGTTTAGATAATTTTCTTCTCTGACAATAAATATATTCTCATCAGTCGAGGCTACTGCAGTAGTTGTTCCATCAATTATCCATATGCAATCATCGGATGTAATGTTCCAGCTTGTTGGTCTCTCTTCAAGAATTTGCACTTAGACTTTATATGGCCTGATTTACCACAGTAATAACAACTTAGTCTAGTGCGAGATTTGGATCAATTAGTCTAGTGCGAGATTTGGATCTAACTTGTGATTTTTCACGACCTCTTTTTTCATGATTCTTACTCCTTCCTCTGTTATCAACAACGTTGGCTTCAAACTGGTTGTTCAAGCCCCTTTCTCTCCGTCTTGACTCTTCATTCAGCAAACTGTCTGTAACAGACATGCTAAGCTTTCTTTCTAGAGCAAAATTGCTGAAAGTGACATCTAGAGTGTCCTAACTCTCAGGCAGAGAATTGAGGAGTAGAAGAGTTTGCAACTCATCGTCTATCTTCATTTCTGTCTTCTTCAGTTGATTCACAATACCTTTGAAGGTATTCAAATGTTCGATCATGTTTTGACCGTCCATGTACTCTAACTTTACCAGTCGTCTAACAAGGTGGGCTTTATTCCTGAGCATCTTCTTTTGAATCAAGGATTCAAGTTTCGTCCACAAATCATATACGTTGGTATAAGTTGGTACATATTTGAACAAACTTCTGTCAATTTATTTTTGGATCATAGCTACTGTTTTCCGATTCTGGAGCTCCCATTCTTTGTTGATCTTCCCCTCTGATTTATCTTTCTGGGTGATTGGCTTATGCAAATCTTTGCAGTATAAGTGGTCTTCCATTATCGGCTTCCAATAGGAGTAATTATCTACAGTTAGCTTGAACATATCTCCATCATGAGTGACAGCTCCCTCCATCTTGAGTTACACAGGCCAATACAATATACGTGAATAGTGCCATGCATACAGGTAAATAGTATCATATATTGAAACAATAACTGTAGTATGCAAATAATACACCAGGTAAGATCCCAGGAAAGAGATGTGAGTCATCAATGGACACACTTAAATACCAAGTCTTTCCTAGCCAGAACTTTTCCTAGACAGCACTTTTACACCACCACATGTTATTCCCAGCAACGAGAATAATTCTTTCTGATGTGGAAGATCAGACAATGCTGCAACCACAGAACATACTAAGAATTTTCTTATGAATCCGGTACCTAGTATCCGAGAGCTCTGATACCACTGTTGGGAAATGCCAGCATAATTTCCCTCCTCTGTGTACTCAAAAATAGGCACTATGCGAAAGCATAAAATAAGTGTAATAATAACACTAACATTTTTCAGCGTGAAAAACTTTCTCAATGTGAGCAAAGAAAAATCACGAGACCCGTAGGCCACTTAAACTTTCACTATATAAAATAATGGGAATACAAAAATATAATGATATTGTATATTCAATTTGTGGATAGAACTCTCACAAATTAGCTCATTATTTTTCTCTCTTTAGAAACTCTCTATGAGGCTCTCTCTATTTTTCTCTCACTCTCTTCCTCTTTTGATTGTGAAGATTTGATATGTTTTTTACGCTTTCTCAATTGCTTCTATTTATAGAAGAAAAAAGTGCAGCTTGACAAAGCCTATAATTCTTTGGGAAATGTCAAAATGCATTTGCACCGAAAGTTGTTTTGTTTTGGTGCATATTTTCTCACCGAAAGTTATTTTGTTTTGGTGCATATTTTCTTTGCTGTTGGATCCTTGGTGCAAGTTTTTCCTCCTAGCTGGACCCCACACTTTTTTCTCTTATTTCGTTCCCAAATTGAGAGAAAGCAAGCCTTTTGATTTCCTGATAGCAAACTCTATTATGCTCTTTCGATCTCACGATTTTGCCTTGGCCATTTTTTGCTTTATTTTTGTTCTTCGTCTGTTAATGATTTCAACTATTAATTACTCTATTTAATTTTTTGTAATATCTTTACCTGACCATTCATTTCGTTCCTAGTCCAGGTAAGAATTTCCTTTGGTTAGCTGGTAGGAGTCTCGGAGACTGATATCAAGGCCACAAAATTTGTTTGGTCACTTGCTTTTGCAAACTCTTTCACCATTGTAGCAATGAGACTTTGCTATGTTTCTTAGTTCACATATTTTGTAATAAGCTCTGTTGTTGGATGGTCGTGATCTGATTAGAATTGCATCAAATGGATCAGGTATTTTAGTGTCTGTGTTGTGTGTAACTTGAATTTCCTTCTAATTTTGGTTTTAACTATTATGAAAGAGGTTGGAAAGATCCATTGAGTTTCATTATTTTCTCCTTTGCTAAGATCTATTCTAGATTTTATATTCAAAAGACATTTAACGATATAATTTCTTTAACTACTATTTTGTATGTTTATTCTCAAATAATTCGTTTAATTGTTTGAAAACAGTGGATTGCTAGAGCTGCATGGATTTTGCAAGAAATAAAATGTGGGCAATTGATAATAATACTCCTCTAGTAGTTGCAAATGATTCCAACAAAAAATCCTTTGTTGGTTTACTATTGAAGTCATTTGTAGAAGCTATGAAGTGCTGGTCACATAGGTATGGACTTGGATTGCATAAAACCATAGCTTATGAATTATGATTCACTTAGATGCTTGCCGCGTTTTGCTACTCTTGGATTGCCTAAGTGCCTTTTCCATCTATAAATCGGGTTGTCCTCACAATACCTAAAAGGTTTGAATTCCTGTTCTTTGATGGAGGATACTTACTTCATCATCAGTTCTTAATTCTTTTTTTGCACTCTATCGCAAAGTAATATAGGACTTGAGTATCAGTTGTCAATCTCATGAGGAATAAGTAATAATTATTAGATTTTCTAAACTCTTGGTTATTTAGACAATCGTAAGAGTGAAGAAAAATTCAAATTAAAATCATAAAATAAATAAAGAAGAATAATGGACAGTTAAACAATGTAGAAATAATCAAATAGAGAGAAACTAGGGTGCAAGGTTCACTTGAATCCAATTAATTAGATTTTTACTCATTTATGATATAAGGCAATTCTCTTGTCAATATTCTTTTAATTGCTATTGAATCTCAATGGTCATGGATGAAATAATATTCTATTTCTCAATTATTCACCTATTTGGTCATTTAGTTGAGTTAATTAGGAATGCATTAAGTCTCAATTCAAGAGATGAACTAACATAATCGTCAATTCCATTGATAGAATAAATTGATGTTTAGTCCTTCACTAATCTAATCTTAGGTTTATTATATAGGTCCACTCATTGAATGCGGATGGTCACCGGTCAAATAATGAATTAAAACATGTCAAAAGTGATTAAGTTCTGACAAGAATACAAACAATATAATAAACCCGAAAGAAATTATCTTAATTAAATTCGAGATGAAAATCAATTAATTAAGAAACAAGATACATCATAGTCTTAGCTATAGGATTAGTTACTCATGTTCAATACAAACAAACTCATATCACAATACAAATCCATGGAAAGAAAATCCAAAGAAAACTAGTGGGAAAGAGAAATCAAAACCTATTTTATGGTGATTATGATCTTCAAGCCTTCAAGAATTGAATCCTCCCTTCGAAGCCATCCTCCAAAGATTCATGACAATTCTCTCTTCTGATCTGCCTCTCAAAGTCTGTTGTCACAAAAGTGTACTTTAGGTTTAGAAGTTTGCTTTTATTTATAATATTTGAGGTGAAAACTGTTGTTTTTACGCTTAGGAGATCTCACACGATTGTGTCTAAGCTCGACACAGCCGTGTGAGCTTAAAAAATAACGTAACTTCAACGTAGAGAGGAGACACGATCATGTGACATAGAGACACGGTCGTGTCTCTTAAAAAAGCCCAGACAAAAGTATTTTACAAGTTAGATACGGATCTGTCTAACTCCTCAATCGCTCACAGGGCCCTGTCTAACTCCTCAATCACTCACAGGACCTTGTCTAAGTTAAAATGATCTTCTTTTGCTCCGAAAACGCAATGTTTTTACCTGCTTTTACTCCAAATGTGATAAATCTCATTCAATCTACAAAAATGAAGATAATTATAAGGATCCATTCAAAAATCCTTAATAAACATAAGCAAATCACCACAATTTATCTAATATAAGACTATAAAATATAAGCTTATCACTTATGATTTTCTCCTGTATTATGGTTGTTTATTTGTACTGATTTGCACTATTATGGGTTTAGGTAGTATGGAAAGTTCTTTTTAAATGTCAGAATTAACATTCTTTACTTTCTAGGGATCATCTAAGGCTTTATGGATAGTTCTTTTAAATCTCATCAAGTTTGTAAATGCAGTTGTGTTTTATAGATGTCTGAACAAAATGCAGTGAATTAAGTCTTGAATTAGTTGGGAGATTTGAGTGAGTTTTTCCTTTCCTTAGAACAATTTTGAGCATTTATAATTATGGAACTGCTGCAGATCTCTGTTTTTTACCTTTGGATTTGGTCATTTTGAACCTTTGGCGTTTTTTGAAGTTGGATATTAATTTCATATGGATCTTTTTGTTGTTTTTTAATTCTGTTTGTATCACAGTATTTATCTTTTCCATTGTTGTTTGAAAATGATTTGTGGTCATGGTCTGCAATGTGGATGGAAGTCCAAGCTTTCTGTATTATGGTATCACAATTTTGTTGACCAATATTTGAACAAATGCTATCTCCTACAATATTTTAGATTTTCTATATTGTTCCTGATCTATTCATTCTCATGGTGCTGTGACTCATTAGTTGCAATGGTTTGAAGATTTTGGTTCTTGGTAATATGGTATCACAATTCTGCTGAATGTGGCTTTTTATGTGACTATATTTGAACAAATGGTATCTCCTACAATGTATAACATTGTTGAAATTTGCCATGATGTGATAAGTCCATAATACTCACATTGTTGCTGTCATTTTATTGAGTACAGTGGTGCACTTTCAGGCTCCCTATTTACACGTCACATATATGTTGTTATGACTTTTCTATTTTTAGTTTAGGTTAGGCATAATATTGAGTTTTTGTTTTTTTATTTAAATGAAATGATTTATTGTTGGTTTTTTCTGGCACATTGCAGATTTTGGGCATAAAGAATGCATTTGTTAGTGCTACACTTGCTGAAATAATACAGTGCTGAATTTCTGAATGAAAACAGCTGGGAGCTGAAAAACCTAGTTATAAACTTGCTTATTCAATGCCCATCCAGTGGTCAGTGGACAACTGCAATGCCACCAACCTCATTTCTTGAGCAGGACCCTCATTCCCTAACTTGATAGTGCTTTCTCCTAAGCCTAAGGACTCCTCAACTATGCTCTTCATGCTCGACCCAATATCTCCATTGCTTCCCGATTCCTTACTGGAATTAACCTATTTGGGCTTATACTGTACAACCTTATATGTTGCTCACATTTAGAGCCTTGTGCAGTATTTGGAAAGGGATGTGCCTCTGCCAGATTTGTCTTTGCCCAGATTATTGTTCACTTGCTTTTGTGCACCATGAAGACATTTCGTACGAACAGAATAATATAGGATTACTCTTAGAAGAGTAGTCACAATGTAATGATGCTTATTACTTGGTTCCGAAAAGAGATAGGCAAGTTCATGCCAATAAAATTATTATAAGTAATTAATATAATTAATTTGGAAATAATCAATGCTATTGTGGCCAATGATTGGAAAAGAGTAATGGATAGATAAATATTATAATAAAAAATAATATTAAATTATTAAAAAATTTATTCAATGATATCTATTTCCTAATATATATCTTACAGTATAGGTTTTCTATTTTTAAGATTTTTGATATTTTATCATTACCTCTTCCGTATATTTGTGGCTTAATTGGTTTTTTCAAATTTTGAGGATTAAAAGCAATATTGGTGACAATTTTCAACGATAACCAAAACAACGAACGTATAAACGATTTCTAATAATCCTTGCCTAGTTACTCTACTATGACGTTGATTTCATAATACAATAATAATATGATATATTACTAAAGACTTTGATTAGAAGGCTAACCTTGAACAACTCGATATTTTTATTATAAATAGTATATACATTTTTTTTATATCTTATTTAATATTATTTATTATACTTATTTTATTATTATTATTATTATCTCAATTACACACTTTAAAAAAAAATGTACAGTCATTATACCTTTAAAAAAAAGTGTAGTGTCATCATTTTCTAACCTAATATGGTTCATCGCCCCTAGTCTCTTTCAACGTTTTTACTTTCCTTGTTTGCTTACTTTAACCTTTTTTCCACCTTTTTGGGGCCACTTGTTCCTCCCGTGTTATATAAAAAAAGACGGCAGTTGTGATATGCCCAATTAAGTCGTCCACTTCTAAATTTGACATACGAAATTTTTTTTTTTGAAACGAAATCTAGTAAGTAACTAGTGTCGTGTACACGTATTTTAATAAGTCTTAATTTTATTATATTTTTATATACGATTAATATTTTAATTTTATTTGCACATATATAGCTTGAATTGTTTTTTATTTATTATTTCAACCAAATTTTATTTATAAGATTATAGATAGGGTTCACATTTAAAAAAAAAATGAATAGGATTCAAGAACAAAAAATTAAAAGACAATAATAAGAATATTAAGGCTCAAAGAAAAAGTAAAATGGTATTTAAAGAGATGATACATGACATTCACATAAAGTAACATAAAATATTAATCCACTTTTAAAAAAAATACTCAAATTTAATATATCGCTGTGGATAAAAATGTTTAATGTGGTCTTCATGATATTCGTCAGGTCAAAGATGAGATAGTATTTTGAAAAAAAAACTGAAATAAACAATTTATATTTAGAGTCGGCAAAACAATAATCAAAATAATAAATAATTTTAAATCAAAAATTAGTTAATAATACTACCAAAACAATGACTTCATTGATCTATAATGTTAATTTAGTGAGATGTTACTTAAAAAAATATATTAGTAACATGTGATTTTCATTTGTCACAAGCTTTTTTTGGATGATAAAAAATTAATTGAGTTCGTCGTTTAGAAAATTTTAAAAAATAGTATCCTAATTAAATTAATTAAAAGATAAAAGTTGCGGTCCTTTTATTATCGTTTAGCCCCCCAAACTGTTCACGCAATCAGATTTTCATAAAATGATGAATTCATATTAATCTCTTTCAGCAATTTACAAAATTGGTCAAGTCAATTAAGAAATGTTGACTAAGTAAAATATCGCCACCTTCTTCATTAAACGCTTGCTAGATTATCTACCAAGCGCATTAGCGTAATAATAAGACATATATTTACAACTTTATCCTTCTTATAGTATATTTAAATGTTTAAATGAAAAAGTAATAACGATAGTTTATAAAAAATAAAAAAAATCGATATCAAAGTTAAAACTTTTATGGGTGTTTTTATTATCTTTTTATGAGTTTTTTTTTATTTTTAAGTATCTTTTATTAGTTTTTGTAATTAATCATATTATGATGATTTTACATTATGAGAAAGTTTTAAGGACTTGTTTGACATGTCGTATTAGACATGATATGATAAGTTAATATAATACATTATGATCTTATCAGTTGTTTGGTGTAAACACTGTATTATATAAGCTTATCTATCAAACTCCTCTTATACATTAAAATGATAGATAACTTAATCAAATATTGGAGAGAGATATTAGACTTGATAGAGTTTTGATGTATAAGTTATTATAAAAACTTTTTCATTACAATTCTAAACACTTCAATATCTCTAACCCTTACGTATTAAACTTTATACTATCAGGTCTTATACTTTCAGACATTATACTATCAAATCTAATACTATCAGGTCTTATCCTATCATTCGTATCAAACGGACCCTAAATTTACTTTTGTATAAAGCGTAAACTATCAATAACAAGAGATCAACATATAATGTACTGCCCTACTAAAAGAATATCATATCTCTTAATTATCTCAATAAATCTAAATATTTTACTATTTTGTGAGAACAAAACATTAGACCAATCTAAAAAATTAAATCTAAAAATTTCAAAATTTACCATAGCATATGAGGTATATATGAGAAATTCAGTACCAAACGATTCAAAGTTGGACGTAGATCCTCTGCAGTTTTAAAACAACTGCATAACATCTCAACCATGAAAAGTGTTTAATTTTATAATAAAACAAATTATAAATATAACTTAACAAATGTTAGTCATTAGATCAGGAAGTGCACGGGCGTGCAATTTCTTTTGAAAATGTAGAGGATCCATATCCATTCAAAGTTATCTAAAAAATTATAAATTTAAAAGATCTAGATAAATTTATTATAAAATTATTGTAAAATTAAAAAAAAAGAAATTAAATAGAGAGAACTATTGTCAAAGATAAGAGCAGCAGCCTCTATTAAAAAAAATCTAAAAAAAGAGACTTAAGCACAAAAAAAAAAAAAAAACAAATAACACCACATGCGAGAGAGAGAAACTAGGGCCTGCTGAGGTGAAAACTTTCTTTATAATAGTATAGTTATTATTTCCCTCTACAATTAAGATTTCTTTTCATAGGTTACTATTAATTATTTTTAAAAAAAATGTTAATTCTTACAAAATACTTTCTACAAAATTATTTATGAATGACTTGGCATGCTATAATTTGTCAAATGGAAAAATGATTTCCTTTTTTTTTTTTGGTGTTTGATTTCCTTTTGTTTAACGGTTACATTTGAGTATGTGAGAAACTATCAGAGAAGTGAGTCATGCAGTTCGTAGTTCTGTTTCGTAACTATGTCTTCGTGACAAATTGCAGTTTTAATTTTTTTTTTCTTAAAAAAATGTACTTACAATTAGCTGAATATTAGTTGCACAAGTCATTTTGATCTAACTAATAATTTAATGCATTTGTGCAGATATAACAGAAAATAAGTAATAAATATATTATATTTAAGCTATCAGAAGAAATTGAAATTTTCAGTAGTTTATTTTATTCAATCCACACAAAACACCAAATGACCATGTGTGCATCAGTAGTTTATGAGATAAATACTAGTTGAATTTTTGTCCCTTTAGATTATAGACTAATGTTATTGTTCTGATTAGGTATTTGGTCCAGCCTTCATCTTTTATCAATTAATGGTCAAAGTATAACTCAAATAGGGTCATATATAGCTGCCATTTAGAATTATATATGTCAAATGAGAAGAAGCGCAATGACAAGAAGCGCAACGCACAAGAACTATTCAAAAGTAAGACAATGTAAGTTAATTTGTAATTTTACAAAGATTATAAACTTTTTTTTTGAATGATTATAAACTTTTTTTGTGTTGAGTTTGCATCCTTTTCTCAACACATAATTCTTGTGTGTAAAACTAGCAATTAGGTAAATGTAAGATAATTTAATAAGTGTATTGTATCTGATTGACAGGCATAAATAAAAATAATAATTTTTTTTATTGGGAATAAAAGGGTTAAGGAGGGAATATTGCTTACAAGGTTAGAGCATGTTTTCATAAGCCTTAGCTAAAACTTTCGATGATACTTATAAATAATCTATTATGAAACTTTACCAATAGGAATTGAACCAAATATTTTTTTTTATCGACGCTATCCGATCCTACCATGTAATTAAGACAATATTTATTGGTCTCTATATTAACATTTGAGTAGGGGTGGGCATGGGTTGGGCTGGGTGGTTTTGGGGTGGTTTTTTTTACTTGACCCGCTCATGACAGTAAAGAACTGAGTTAGGTTGGATTTGAAAATTGTTTTCTTTAACCCAAACCAAGTAACCAATTCGACCTGTACTTTAGTGCGTGGGAAGTTTTTTTTTTTTTGCTTTGATCCAAAACAACTTAACTACTTTTTTAGTGGGTTGGTTTGAGTTTAACATCTTGTTTTTGACATATATATAAAAAAATTACTTGTGAAAATAAAAGTAGAAATTTATTACCATAATAATTGTTGAATGAAATAAATATAACTACATAAGTGTAAATTGAAAAAATATAAACTCCAACCATCTAAATAGAAAACAACTAAAATAAGCAATAATTATGATCCAAAACCTTATCTCTAATATCTGATAAATCCAACACATATATATAAGCGTGAAGCATTATCAATAATCTCACTTGTGCTTTCATACATTTTTTGGACTGCATGTTGCAATTGAAGGTGATAAGGGGAGAAGAACGACGTCATTCCACATAACTCCCTTATTTTTATTTAATTAGGATTATAATATGTGTGGGAGGTTAGGTTTGTGCGAGTTGAAAAAATCCCAACTTATAACAAATTATACAATGTGGGTTGTGCATTTTTTCAACTCAACCCAATTTATATATTCAATCTAGCTAGCTCATCATTTATAAGTTAGGTTGAGTCAAAAGTTCTAAACCTATAAATTTATAGATTAGCCCAACTTGCTCCTTACCCCTATGAGCTTCAACTCACTCGTTAAAGGACTTTTGCAATGTCTAGCTTGAACTGATAGCCTCAGTACTTGGAATGATGATTAGTTTTATATTCAAAGAGTGTAAACAAATCTAGTAAGACCAAAACACATACAAAACAAAATAAGGATTAATTCAATATTTGTCTTGGTGAAGCTATCATTGAATTCTTGAAATTGTATATTCGAACAATATAAAATAAATTTCACCATAATGACAAATTTATAATCTCTTAAAGTTGCATATGTCCTCAACAATATATTTCGTGAGATATACTATCTCACGTTCGATTTAAATTTTATTTTAAAAAAAAAAGCTACAGTTGAGAAGTGTTTTACAATTACAGTATCATTGTTTTTTTTTTTTTTGACATGGATGGACTCAACTAGCTTAAGAGTTTCATATAAGGCGTCTATGTACTCTCCAAGGGCATGGATTCGAGTTTCCTCTAATAATCTCGCTCGATAGTAATCCCTCTTAAGAGAAATTCCTTATTGCACCCAAGAGTCACACGGGTGTGTGGCCTTCTGGTCATCCCTCCCTAAGGCTGGCTCGATGTATGAGTGAATAGCTTTCGTGTGGAAAAATTCTTTGAGTGAGTGTCCTAGAGGCAGTCCTTTAATTAGGTGGACATCTGCTTATCTTTCATGATTCCAAACATGTCACTCTAACTAATAATATTGGAATAACGTATTCTATCTATAACTTTTCAAAAAAAAAAATTGCTCTTTTTGATATATTAGTAAAATTAGTAAGCCCTCAAAGGATTTACCCCCCAAAAAAAAAACCTCAAGCATGATTTTGTAAAATTATATTTGCATCTTGATCGAGTCTCACTTGGCAATGATAGTTTGGTAATTTTTATTTTGTTTCATTTCATGCTTAGTTTTGTAACTATCTTCTGCACTCAGTGGTCAGGTGTTTGTAAAGTTGCTTTAAAAAATAACAAATGACTTATGTATCCCTAGTAAAATATATTCTAAAAGACAAATGTATCAGTTTTCAATGCTCTAAACTTGGTAACATCATCACTTATATGTCATAACAAGATTTTTTTAAGAAAACAAAAAAATAGAGTGAGTACGTGCAGACTGTCACCACAACGTGAATATGTTGACTCATTTACCAAATAGATATAAATAAAAGTAAAATTTATTAAATAAGTATAACTTAAAAAATAATTATTAAACCATGATTTACATTTGAATTTTTTTTTTACTAAAATCATAGTTAGAAGCCACAACTTTTATATATTTTGTTTATTTTTTTAAAAATTTGACATAGAAGTCATGGTGAGACTCTCAGCCACGACTTCAATACAAAAAATTAAAAATATAATCTAAAGATAAGTCGTGGGATTATTTTTTTTTATTTTTTATACTGAAGTCGTGATTGAGAGCCACAACTTCTATGTACATATTTTTTTAAATTTGACATAGAAGTTGTGGCTCTCAACTACAACTTCAATACAAAAAATAAAAAAAATAATTTGAATGTAAGTTGTGATTGAGAGCTATAACTTATATTATTTTAATAATTATTTTTTAAATTATACTTATTTAGTAAATTTTACTTCTATTTATATTTATTTGATAAATTAATCTGAGTATGTCATTTAGAAATAATGTTACTCAACTTTTTATTAGTACTTTCATTCTGTTGTATTTTTTTTGTTTGTATAAATTTTGTGATGGCAAACTTCATAGATGTTGTTATGCTTGTTTTGTTAGAATTTTTTTTTTAATTTAGGTTTCTATTGATTGGTATTGATAACTCCATAAAATTGAGTTATTACAATCTTAAATTGAATAGAAATGAAAGTGATGAGTCTAAATATTTTTCAGTCCTCATAAGAAATTATGCTTAAAATACACACTTCTTTCATGTCTTGAGCTGAGCTCATTTTCATATTGTCCAACTGCATTTCATGATACTTAATGATTCATTTTAATATAATAACTTGAATCTGACCAATTGAATTTAATTTGTAGATTTCAAAGGGCAAGAGGAGCTTTGGAAATGAGCTATGGAGCAATGGACATGAAGAGCAAGTATCAAAAAAGGACAACAATAACTTTGGAAGAGAAGAATTGAAAGTAGGCATCCACGCATGTACGTGAAGAGTTCACGCATGCGCGTGATAGCCTCTGTGCAAAATAATTGGATCAGGAGGAATCACGCATATGCGCAAAGAATTCATGCATGTGCATGATGGTCTCTGTTTCGGATCAGAATAACTTGCGCATATGCGTGAAGAGTTCACGCATATGCGTGATGGTCTCTGTTTTAGGTTAGAAAGACTTACGCATATGTGCGAAGAGTTCATGCATGCGTGTGGATGACTAATGCTAATTTTCTGATGCACGTGGTTATTACTTGACCCAATATAAATAGATGGAAGACAACCGTTTTGAGAAAAAGTTAGTTTTTGGGGAACTTTTTCATCAGGAGACTGAATCTTCTCCACTCTTTTCTCTCTTTCCACCATTTTTGCAAGTGAGCGGCGTAGATCCAAGATTAAGGAAGTGAAAATTTATCCTCTCCATCTCCATGGATCTCTTGGTTTCTTCTTCCATTTCTTCTTTGTTTTCATTTCTTTTCATGGGTAACTAAATCTCCATAGTTAGGGGGAGATCTAGCTTGACCCAAACTTGATGTACATGGATCTTTGATTATTTGATGTTTTGTTCTTCTCAATTGAGTGTTAATCTCTGTGCTTAATGTTTCTGTGATTTAATCAACCATAAATTGTTTTGTTGGGTATTTTGAGAATTAGGAGATTCCTCTTTACCTCTTGCTTATTGAGTTTAACACCATAATCTATCAATATCTAGGAATGGGTCTTGGTAATTATGTGGTTAATTTGGGAATCTCATGCGTAATTCTCTCAATTGCATGAAATTAACTAAAGAATTGGTAATTTTACGTAATTGGGAGAGAATTAATCCGCCAATGAATTGGATTTTGGCTAATTCTGTGTATTCCTTACCATCAATTGAGAGAATTAAGCATAATTAATTGAATTTCATGAAAATTAAGGATGGGTCAAGTGAAAATCAACCCCTAGTGTTCTCATTCATTAATTTCATTTTATAACTCTTAATTCAAATTCTTCTATAAGTTAAGTTTAATTGCCCATTCCTTCAGTTTATCTTAATGTTTTTTTTTTACAACCATCTCATCACAATAGTTAATCTAGATAATAATAACCTAGTGAAATTGATACTCAATACTAATCAATTCTCGTGAGAACGATACTCACTCATTCTTTATTACTTGTGCGACTCGGTATACTTGCCGAAACCTCATCAGGTATATATTTAATTTTATAAAATAGATTGAATGGATAACTTACAACATGTTTTGATAGGAATATAGGATATGTATAATTCAAGGCGTTTATATATATTTCACGTAATTAAGAGTACCCTTAATTCCGAATTACATATATCGTTAAATCTTTACTATTGCTTGATCCATTGATATAGTACGTATGGTCCCTTGCTTCGTTTAATTTCTATTATCCAGCCACGTGATGAGAACAAAGTGAGCGTTTATTCCATCAACTTTCACCAAAACGACAAAAAAAAAATAAAAAAAGACACAGTAAATTAACAAATATAATCAATCATAAATAATATATTTATTACAATAACTATAATTTCCTTCATCTTTTTTTGACGATATAATTTCCGTCATTCTTATTCTAACAATAATAGCAATCAAATAGGATCAATACATATACATCTCCATTTTCCATTCCCCCTTCATGACCAATATAGGACCTCCTTACAACAAATAAAATAATAGTAAAAACCAAATATTTATTTACAAATACAATTGTTCAATGAATGAATCTTGTAACATTATTTCAAATTAAAAAATAAAGAATCTCGTAACGTTATTTACTATAACCATAAAGTCTAGTTTCTTTCTTGAGAAAATTCTTGAACCATCGTACAGAGAGTTTTTGGTATCTTTTCAAGCCATTTTTGTAATCTACAAAAGTCATTCCAAACCGCACTGTGTAACCTGAAGACCATTCAAAATTGTCGAACAAAGACCATACATAATATCCCCTTACATTCACACCATTCCTGTCATATATAAATTAAAAGGAAACAAATTTAAAAAGCGTTAAAATTGTATGATAAAAAAAACACAGAAACCTTTTATATATGTAAAATATTACTTACCTAATTGCAGATCGTAGATAAAAGAGATGACGATAATGATAGTCAACTCTAAAAGTATCCATAAGTGATTCTTCTATTGATAGTGTCGGATCATCAAACTCATTTATACCTATAAATTAAGTGAAGCATGTATAATACAAATTGTCATATTATTTTCAACAGGTTGAGGAAAAAAAATCATATATGATGATGTATGATATATAGCATTCAAGGAAACTGAATATGAAACATAGATAGGTGTTATTTACCATTTTCAGTAATGTAGATCAAAGGGTTATTGTACTTTTCCTTGGTGTATAGCAAAAGGTCTCGAATTCCTTTTGGATAAACGTACAACCAATCTGAAGCAATCTGCATAATTGTAGAAGAAGGTTTGTTTTATATTTTGTCAAATGGATTAAACTTTTGAAGCAGTTAGAACTTAGAAGTTTAGGTGTCCACACACGTACCTTTATACCAATGGGTTTCCCATCCCGCTCAACTGCAATCATTCACAAATATGAAAAAACAAGCCATTGTCAGCCATGATCAAATTCAACATATACAATTTAGAGAACTGATAGACAGGTAGCAGATAGATGGTCTTACATGCAGGATTGACCAGAGAATCTGTTAGGTAGCTGGGTCTGGCATTGCTTAGATGAGGTGCATCGGAGGCATAGGTTGAAGAGTAATAGTTAAGGCCAATAAAATCAAATGAACCAATGAGTAGCCTGCTTTGCTCTGTGGTGTACTTTGGCAATCGTGCTCTCACGAGCGATCGCATGCTTTTTGGATAGTCTCCTGATGTTAGCGGATCCATAAACCTGCAAGTGCAATCAATCAGCTTTTAATTTTCAATTATGCTTTTCTTTTTCTATCAATAAGTCAAGGACCCTTATCAAAGCCTTAATATATATAGCACCTTAAATCCCTGACCCAACTCTTGAAGGCCTTGGCAGAAGGAGAAATGCCTAAAGGCCTTAGTAGGTGCACAATTATGGATCCGAACATCCAGGCATATAGTCCCGTATATATATAGCTCATATTCATTTTGAAAATAAATTCAAAATTTCATCTTTCCAGAAAGAAGCTCATAGTCCCATATATATATATAGCTCATATTCATTTTGAAAATAAATTAAAATTCATAGACACAGAGAGGGGAGCTCTTACCATCCATACATGAAGTCAATTGCTCTTTCAGCAGCCATTTGATCGGATTTGGAATCTGAGTGCGGCAGGAACCAGTTAGCTACCAAGGTTATGCCTATCAAACCCTTTTGAGAAGCCTGCACACACGTATTCAAATATTTTGGTTCATTATAACTATTCAAAAAGCAATTAATGAGTCCAACAAACCTTAAAAAGGTACAATGCTGAGTAACAACGAACCTGATACTTGGTCTTGTACACACGGACGGCAGCTGCATGTGCAAGAAGTTGGTGGTGCGTAACCAAATAGGGCTCTGTGGCAGAATCACCGCCTGTGCAATTTTGATTCAACCAATCAGAACAACGACCTGGTGCCATCTGCCCATTTGCATAGCCATTTTGGCTATAAGTCCATGGCTCGTTCAAAGTAACCCAATACTTCACCCTATCACCGAATTCCTTGAAGCAAAGTTCCGCATAGTCCCGAAAATCTTTTCTGAAATAATTAATATGGGTGTTCGATACATTACAATCATATCTAAATATTGTATTTGCTAGGCATAGAATAAGCTAAGCTTTGGAATGGAGACTCACGCTATACGAGGGCTTAAGAAGCCGCCGTACTCATCTTCTAAGGTTTGGGGAAGATCCCAATGGAACAGAGTCACAAATGGTTGTATGCCTGCAATTGTTGATATTTGTTTAATTACGATTATCAACAACAAGAGAAAATGATAAAAGGCAAAATGTCTGATGAAAAGTTGAATAACCGCACCATTAGCCACTAGCTCGTTGATGAGGTTGTTGTAATAGTTGATTCCTTCTTTATTTATACCTCCACTTAGCTTTCCTTCTGTGGATATACGGTTTATAATAATAAAATATTAATTTTAAATGGTAATTAAAGTGAAACATCTAACTTGGTGAAATTTAGTCCAAAATAGTCTTTGATTAACATTTGACTTACTTGGCAGTATTCTAGACCAAGATAAGGAGAATCTGTATGAATCCAAGTTCATATCCTTCATGATCCCAGCATCTTCCTGTAATATATGTTGCAAACAATATTTTATTATATTGCATCGAAAATTAAAATGAAATACAAAAGAAACTACTCAAGGAAGTCTATCCATTTTTCATTTATTTTATTTTAAATTAGAATTCAAATTTTGTTTGCCGGTCAAATTATACATATCCATAGCTAGGGTAGTCTACTTGGTTCTTTAACTAATCATTTTGCTGTATGATTTTATAATTTTACAGCTCATAAAGTGAAATACAAGTAATAATTATTAATAAAAGTGTTATAAGTAGTAATTGTAAATTTAAAAATTAGAAAATATCTTTTGTATCCATAATTTATATTTAATCACTTATACTTTATACTTATTATGAATTCCACATTTTTTTTAAATACATCACTCAGTTTAGAAGAAACAAATACGTATACTTTGAGGCAACTATACCTTGTAGTGGTGATATGCGTCAATGGCTACATCTCCATTGCTTCTATCCTGTATCTTATCTGCATGTCAATTCAAGATAAATTATTGAAAATTATGCATATGAAGACACTACAATACGAGTATTGTAAGTAATGTACAAGTATTTCCCCTATTATATTGTATTTGTAGTGTGCCAATAAGAGTGGTGTTTCGAGGCCACAATTTTATTTGTTTATTGATTAAACTATAAAAGATAACACGTTAAGCATTCCCTTCTCTCTTTCTATTTTTTTTTTTAAGCAAAAAATGATATGCAAAAGCATCACAATGAGAATAGTCATCCCAACTAGGTTGGCACTACCACCCACACCAATCATCTGCAGCATATCACAAATCTATTAAAAAAGATAAATAAAAAAGAATACAAAAAAACTTGGGGGGACATCAACCTGACCCAAGAAAGAAAGCCATCATCTAAATCTGAAACTAGGAGGACCATACCTATTATGGTAAAAGTCTTCCTTAATAAAACTAGGAATCAAATTCCACCAATGTAAACCTTGAATTGTAGTACCATATCAGCTAGCTTATCCGCACAATAATTTCCTTCTCTAAACATATGAGAGAACCTAATATTCATACTACCAACAAGATACAAGCAGTTCTTCCACCTGTTAACTAGCCTCCAGGGAACTAAGCTAATAGTTTTGAAAGCTTCGAGTACCAATTTTGAGTCACACTCAATCCAAAGATTGTGCCAACCTTTATCAAAAGCAATTTCAATAGCTAACATTACACCAGTAAATTCAGCATGCAAAGCATATGAAATGCCAAGGTTAGATGAGAAACAACCAAAAGTGGCAGCATTGCTATCTCTAAAAATCCCTCCACAACCCGAGTGACCTGGACACCCCTTAGCAGAGCCGTCCGTATTGCATTTAATCCAAGAATGAAGAGGAGGAAACCAATTCACTTGGACAATAATTGGGGCTTTTCTCGGATACAATGTGACTCCAAATTTTTTCAGAATAATTAGATCTGAAACTGATGAAGACATGATTCTAGATGAGGTCATACCAGTGAGTCCAACATTAGCAATGGCCCTATTAATAGTAGCTCTTAGATGAATTTTCTTATCCTCAAATCTAGTTTTGTTTCTACAAAACCATATAGTCCAACAAACATTGGTGATTGCAAACAGAATAACATCTTTTAATTGAGAACACCAATCCTTGTTGCAGACTTCCAAAATCAAAATTATGGAGGACAAATCAATCGCATGGTTAATGGTACTACTTAGCCAGTTCTATAAAGAGACAGCAAATGGACAATTTAGAAACAAATGCTCTTCTGTTTCAGAGCAAGAACCACATATGCTACACATGGAGACTAAGCTGCAACCCCTCAGCATAAGTCTGTCATCTGTTGGCATCTTCCTTTGAATAAATCTCCATAGAACAAATGTTTTAGATGGAGGAATATATTTACTCCATATAAGCTTACCCCAAGATAAGGTTTGGCCAAGCGGATGCAAATGGAGAAAAGCATCTTTAAGGCTAAGAGAACCCGAGTTTGAGTTGATCCACACAAACTGGTCATCACAGACAGATTTGGGGATAACCAGCCGATTAATTTCAGCAGAAAGGGTAGGAAGCTTGCTTGAGATAACTTGTGGAATCTGCCAAATTCCTTCAAACATGAAGTCTGAAACTTTGGCTTCTAATAAATCTTTCAAAGCATCGGGAAAGGAAAGATAATTTGAAATTGGCTGAGAAAGCCACTTGTCATTCCATAAGTTAACTTGCTTCCCATCACCAATTAACCACACAGAATTATAGAATACAGTAGAAACATAAGGTTTTAAACTAGGCCATATAGATGAAGCCACATGATATGAAACCTGTTTGTTACCTCTAAACACTCTGGCTCTAAGCAGACATAACCACTACAGGTTAGAGGAAGTTAGTTCCCAACAAAGCTTAAGCATAGCTGCAAAATTGATGTCTTTAACAGATCTGATCCCAAGACCCCCTTCAAGGCTAGGACAACAAACTTTATGCCATGCCACAGTAACCAATTTTCTTATGTAAATATCTCCTGCCCATATGAAATTTCTAACCCATTGATCAACTAATTTCAGCAATGAAACAAGCCAAGCATAAACATGAAAGCTATACACTAACATGCTATGAATTATTGACTGCACTAGTTGAACCCTCCCCATTATGGACAGCATGGAGCCTTTCCAAGAGGCTAACTTAGTCTTGATCCTATCAACAATTGGTTGTAAATGTCTTCTCTTAGGCTTACCTTTAAACAGAGGTACTCCTAAATAATTAAAAGGAAGCAAACCAGCACTGAATCCCTGAACATTAGAGATAGTTGTCAATCTACTAGTTGTTAAAGGACCTGAGTAAAACTTAGACTTTGAAAGACTTATTTTTTGTCTAGAAACCTCACCATAAGAGTTAAAAAGAGACATTAGAGGATGCAAATTTTTATTAGTCCCTCAACAGAAAATCATGATATCATCAGCATACAACACCTGGCTTGGAGGAGCAGAACCTCTAGGACCAGACATTAGAGTAAGCTGTCCAGATTCTACCAATTTAGTGATTCCTCTACTTAAAACATCCTCTGCAAGATAAAACAAAAGAGGGAAAAGAGGAACCCCTTGTCTAACACCTCTCTTACAAGAAAAGAAACCAATGGAATGCCCATTCACTAACAATGATAATTTAGCAGAATGAAGAATTACTCTTATCCAATTGCAGAATTTCAAATCAAAACCAAAGGTCTTCAAAACATGTAGAAGAAGATCCTAATCCATAGTATCGAATGCCTTCTGAATATCAATTTTCAATGCAAGATTTCCACAAAAAGCCTTCTTATCAAGCATATTTATAGCTTTCGAAGCAGTGCAGACACAATAAAAAATATGCCTCCTTTCACAAATCCTCTTTGATTTTCTGAAATAATCTTTAGGGCCACTAAAGCTAGCCTATCTGCCAAGACTTTAGAGATGATCTTGAATTTGAAATTGGCTAAAGCAATAGGTCTATATTGTTCTATTCTATCAGCCCCTTGAAGCTTAGGAATGAGGACAACTTGATTTGAATTCATATTGGGAAGGAGCCAGCTTTTCAAGAAAAAATTAGAAACTACACTATACACATCACTGGCTATGATATCCCAATACTTTTGGAAGAAAAAGCCCCCAAACCCATCTGGACCAGGAGCACTTATCCCATTCAAAGAAAATATTACATTCTTAACCTCATCCATGGAAGGAAGGTTTGTCAACATAGCATTGATCAATTAATTTTTAGGCATTCATCATTGCTTTATTTTTGGCCTAATTGATGATAATTGTGCTCAATTTTATGTTTGAAGATGAGTTTTAGATGATTGGTCTTCATTGAGCTTAATTGTAAAAACTTCATTAATTTTCGGATTTTAACTCATTTTGACCTTTCTGTCTTGTACAGGCCATAACTTGGGCTACAAATGTCATATTTGGATGATCTTGGTGTCCCCTGAAACCTGAGACGAAGATACACAATTTTACGTCTAATAAAATTTTTCTAATTCAGCTGGATTCAGGGTGGAAATTGGGCCTCAAAGTTAGGACGTTGTTACTGTCACAAAGCTTGGACCTTTCCTCAATGATTTGGGCCTAATTCTCTCAATTTAAACCCAATTAAGGCAAATGATATGTTTCTGAAAAGCTTATTCAGAGGACTACAGTATGGGCCAGGGGTAGATTAGGAATTACATAAGATTTTTCAGTTATAAATAGGTCAAGACAGTATTCCGAATTCACCTTTTTGATTTGTTATTTTTCAGTTTTTACTTTTTTTTGGAGCAGAAACCTTTTCTCCCTTTTCATCTTCTCTATTTTCGTTTTTTTCTCTCTTCTCTGCAATTTCGTAATGGCCATGGAAGGCTAAAGCTCCAATCAATCCAAGGGAATTCAATGATTGTGGTTAGAGTTTTGAGTTCTCTTGCTTATTTGTGAATTCTGTTTGTGTTCTTCCCTCTTCTCATTCTTCAATTGATTTCTGATATGATTTCGAATTTGAAGTTAGAATTAGGGTTGATTAATCTGAATCTAATGGAGAATAGATCATCGATTGATAATCCATGTTAATCCGAATCTTTTCCTAAATCAATCTTAATCAAGAATTGTGATTGTGATTCTGTTTTAGTTTATGAAAACCTAGATGATTATCTAGTTGAATTCGAATTAACAGAGGTGAATGCAACAGAATTCTATTCTCTTTGAATAATGATTAATTCTGTCACTTGAATTGAAGACCTTGGATTGGTGTTTCGTTAATTGAATTTTCTTAAAACTTGAATTCGTTTTCTGTTATTGAAATGAACAAAACCCCCCCTTACTTATTAATAACTGCTAACATACTTGAGAAATCCGAATTGGTCCTTGGGAGATGACCTAGGTTATACACTATGCTATATTCCATTGTAAATCCTAATTTATTTTGAGGCGAGTGCGACATCGCCAATCAAATTTTGGCGCCGTTGCCGAGGATCTATTTTCAATTTCTTAGGTTTCTTAGGTTACTGATTTTGCTACTGATTTTGCTACTACTTTTGTTACTGATTCTGCTGCATTCATCGAAGTGCAATACATTGCTGCGAACTCGGTTCTATTGCATAATTCGATTCGCTACTCTTACGAGTCTGCCGCATAATTTCTTCTCCGATAATTACGTTCTGCTACGCGATAATTACGATACATTCTGTTCTTTGCATAATTGCATCGCTCTACTGATTCTGAGTCTATTTTGTTTGCTGCATAATTCTGCTGCATAATTGTCATTCTGCTTCTGCTGCATAATTGCCATTCTGCTTCTGCTGCATAATTGTCATTCTGCTTCTACTGCATAATTGCCATTCTGCTGCATAGGTTCAATAGATCTGATTCTGCATTTGTTGAGCATATAGGAAGTAGTGATTCTACACATACTTATCATACTAGTGATTCTGCTTCTGAAATTTCTGATTCTGCACTTCGTCATTAATCCATCTTTCAATTCTGATTCTACTGAGCATACTGAGCATACTGAGATTATGGATAATAGAACCTTGAAGGAGCTGGCTGCTCCTGATGTTACATATAAGTCTTTATGCATTCAGTATCCTAATGTTGATGTTCCATTTGAGCTTAAATCTGGATTGATTCATTTGCTGCCTAAGTTTAATGGTCATGCAGGAGAAGATCCTCATAAGCACCTCAAGGAGTTCCACATTGTGTGTTCTACCATGAAGCCTCAAGGCATCTCAGAAGATCACATCAAACTTAGAGCATTCCCTTTCTCATTACGAGGATCTTTGCTAAGGTGACTTTATTATTTGCATCCCAGATCTCGTCACTATTTGGAATGATCTTAAGAGGTCATTTTTGGAGAAATTCTTTCTGAATCAAGGAGTGCATCAATCGAAAAGAGATATGTGGCATCGTGCGGTTTGATAGAGAACCCTTGTCCGAATATCTTGGGAAAGATTCAAGAAGATGTGTGCTAGCTGTCCTCACCATCAGATTAGTGACCGAGTTACTAATCCAAAGTATTTTTATGAAGGTTTCTTCGCCTATGGATAGGAGCATGATTGATCTTTGCTAGTGGAAGAGCATTGGTAGACAAGACCCCATGGTCGCAAGAGAATTGATTGAGAATATGGCCACTAACTCCCAACAGTTTGGCACCGAAGTAACTCGGTGGTATTGAGTAGAGGTGTCCACGAAATTGAGGCAACTTATCTTTGCGAGATAATAGGAAATTGGAAAGCAAAATTGATGACCTTGCATCCTTGGTGAGGCAATTGGGGTGACTGACTCAACAGAAGACGCTGCTGTCATAGTAGCTCTGCCCGAGTGTGTGGAATCAGTATTTTGCCGATCATCTAACGGATGCCACGCCCTACATTGCAAGAGGTTGATGCGATGGTACCCCCAAGCCTATGCAAAGCAAACATCTACAATAATAGGCCTCAGAAGCAGCAACCACGAGCTATGATCGTCCTCCAACAGATATAACCCAGGCTGGAGAAATCATCCAAATCTGAGGTGGGGAAATACCTCTACACAGCCTGCCCCTACTCAGTTTAGACAGCAGCAGCAGCTACCCTTCCAGCCCACTGCAGGACCTAGCAGACCATACCAGCCACCTTTCCAGCAGCAAAATTTACAACAGCCAAATAATGCCCCTCCTAAATCCGAGCCAACCTTGGAAGAATTGATGAAACAGATGGCTGTGAATAATTTGCAATTCCAGTAGAGGACAGAAGCTACCATTCAGAATTTGGAGAATCAGATTGGGCAACTTGCTAGTTCTATGAATCAATTACAGTCCCAAGATTCTGATAAATTTCCTGCACAAACTATGGTAAATCCAAGAAATGTGAGTGTCATCACTCTAAGATCTGGTAAGAATGTTGATGCACCAAACTGTGGGTTGCAACCTGAATCAGATAAGAAGAAGCAAGCCATACCAGCAATTCCATGTAGTAGGAAAAATACAGATACAGATTCTGGCCCCATTCCTGTAGTCACTGCTGAGCAGTCCATCCCATTACCATTCCCTCAGAGAGTTATGCAGCCTAAGAAGATTTTTGAGACTGACACAGATAGGGAGATCCTGGAGACATTTAGGAAGGTTGAGGTGAACATTCCTCTCATTGAAGCAATCAAGCAAATTCCAAGATATGCCAAGTTTCTTAAGGATTTGTGTACTCATAGAATGAGACTAAAGGGCAATGAGAAGATCAGCATAGGAAGAAATGTGTCTGCACTTATACAGCCTACAATGCCCCAGAAATGCAAGGATCCAGGGATTTTTACTATCCCATGCATCATAGGCAATAGCAAGTTCGAAAATGCCATGTTGGATTTAGGAGCTTCAATTAATGTTATGCCTATGTCAGTGTTCAACTCTCTTGCTCTTGGACCCTTGCAGAATACATGAGTCATCATTCAGTTGGCAAACAGGAGTAATGCATACCTATTTGGACTCATTGAGGATGTCCTTGTTAGAGTAAATGATCGATTTTTCTGCAGACTTCTACATTCTCGGATATGGATGGAGAATGCGAATCCAAACAAGGCTCCCATCATTCTTGGTAGACCCTTCCTCAAAACTTCCCGGAACCAAAATTGATGTCCATGAGCACTCTTTCCATGGAGTTTGGAGATAATGTGGTTCGATTTAATATTTTGGATGCCATGAAGCACCCCATGGAAGAACATTCAGTTTTCCATATAGATTTCTTTGGTGATATAGTTGATGATGGCTTTTTTCGAGCTCTTTCTTTGATGATCTTCCATTCTTTCTCGATTTTGTTGATACCTACACATGTGATGCTTGTCTTGTTTCGAAATGTGCAAGTGTTTGTAGTGAGATTGCATCTTGTTTAAATGGTGATTCGATACTGATTGTGTGGATACAGATTATGTGGAGTCGAATGTAGTAGCTTGATTACAGCAAGTACCTCGAATCAGATTTCATTGGATTGCAGGCTGTAAATACAGTTACTTCCAGGATCCTTCCATCTATAGTGCAGCCACCTACACTAGAGCTTAAGCCACTCCCAGAGCACCTTAAGTATGCATACTTAGAGGAGGATAAGCAGCTGCCAGTGATCATTTCTACTGCCCTTCATGCGACCAGGAGGAGAGGCTGCTGCGCAAATTCCCGAGGAAGCATAAGAAAGCTATAGGTTGGACCTTGGCTGACCTTCCTGGCATTAGTCCTTCCATGTGCATGCACAGAATACTACTTGAGGATGGTGCTAAACCAGTGAGACAACCACAGAGGCGACTCAACCCTTTGATCCTTGATGTGGTAAAGAAAGAGGTGACCAAGCTTCGCAAGCAGGGATCATCTATCTTATCTCAGATAGTACTTGGGTGAGTCCGGTTCAAGTGGTTCCAAAGAAATCGGGAATCACGGTAGTGAAGAATGATCGTGATGGTGATTCCTACCGAGTCCGAGTAGTGGAGAGTTTGTATTGATTACAGGCGGCTTAACCAAGCGACAAGAAAGGATCATTTTCCTTTGCCCTTTATTGATCAGATGCGTGAGCGCTTGGTTGGAAAGTCTTTCTACTGCTTTCTTGATGGCTTTTCGGGGTACTTCCAGATCCATATAGCACCCGAGGACCAGGAGAAGACCACCTTTACCTACCCTTTTGGCACTTTTGCCTACAGGAGGATGCCTTTCGGCCTATGTAATGCCCCTGAAACTTTCCAATGATGCATGTTAAGTATCTTTTCAGACTTTTTAGAGGATTGCATTAAGGTATTTATGGATGATTTTACTGTTTATGGTTCCTCCTTTGATGCCTGTTTGGACAGTCTGGATAGAGTCTTGCATCGATGCATTGAGACTAACCTTGTTCTTAATTATGAGAAGTGTCATTTTATGGTAGAATAGGGCATAGTCTTAGGCCATATCATCTCTAAGAAGGGAATAGAAGTAGATCCTGCTAAAATTGATGTTATTTCCCAGTTGCCTTACCCCTCTTGCGTGCGAGAGGTTCGTTTTTTCTTGGCCATGAGGTTTCTACAAGCGGTTCATTCGGGATTTCAAAAAAAAGGCCCTTCCCCTGTCCAACTTGTTGCGAGAAAGATGTTGCTTTTGATTTTGATGGCAAGTGTAGAGAGGCTTTTGATTGCCTCAAAGGAGCTTTGACCACCACTCCCATCATTCAGCCACCTTTGTGGACGCTTCCTTTTGAACTCATATGTGATGCATCTAACTATGCATTGGGAGCTATCCTTGCACAGAGAGTCGGCAGATTGCCTCATGTCATTTCATATGCTTCTCGGACTTTAGATCTTGCACATTGTAACTATACTACCACCGAAAAAGAGTTGCTTGCCATTGTATTTGCACTTGATAAGTTTAGATCATATTTGCTTGGCTCTAAAGTGGTTGTTTTTCTTGATCATGCAAAGCATTAAAATTCTTGTTGAAGAAGGCGATTCAAAGCCTAGATTGATTAGATGGATCTTTGCTTCTCCAGGAGTTTGATTTGGAGATTAGAGATAGGAGTGGCGCACGAACTTGGTGCGCAGATCATTTGAGCAGGATAGAAGGAGTTGTTGACCCTTCTCCTATCAGAGATGATTTCCCAGATGAGCAGCTCATGCAGCTACATGATACCCCACTTTCTCCCTGGTTTACTGATTTAGTTAATTACTTGGTTGCATCTGTTTTTCCTCCTCATACATCTAAATCACAGAAAGCTAAACTTAAGAGTGATGCTAAATATTATGTGTAGGATGATCCATATTTATGGAAGTTTTGTAGTGACCAGGTGATTCGCAGATGCATACCTGACCATGAGATCCAGTCTGTTCTTCATTTCTGTCATGCCTCTCCAGTTGGAGGTCACTTTGGACCACAGCGGACAGCTAAGAAGGTGCTGGATTCTGGATTCTACTAGCCTACCATTTTCAGAGATGCCTATCAGGTCTTCAGTACTTGTGAGCAGTGCCAGAGAGCAGGAGTGGCTATCACTCGCCGACAGGAGATGCCCAATGACCCATTCGTTTTGTGAGATTTTTGATGTTTGGGGTATCGATTTTATGGGCCCTTTCCCTGTTTCTTTTGGTTTCTCTTATATTGTGCTTGTAGTTGATTATGTTTCTAAATGGGTGGAGGCTAAGGCCACCAGGACTAATGATGCTTGAGTTGTTGTGGATTTTGTCAGGTCTAACATATTTTGCAGGTTTGGAGTGCCTCGCGCTATCATTAGTGACCAAGGGACTCAACACGGACTTAGGACTTTGGAGGCTTTGTTTCGGAAGTATGGGGTCGTGCATAGAGTGTCTCTTGCATATCATCCCCAAACTAACGGGCGGCCGAGATTTCTAATAGAGAGATTAAGCAGATTTTGGAGAAGATGGTGCGACCAAATAGGAAAGATTGGAGCCACTTAGGTTAGAAGATGCTCTTTGGGCTCATCGTACCGCTTACAAGACACCATATAGGGATGTCTCCTTTCGGGGTTGTCTTTGGTAAACCATGTCACCTTCCGGTGGAAATAGAGCATCGTGCATCGGGCGGTGAAGAGTTGTAACTTAGCATTTGACCAAGCCAGTTCAGAGAGGAAGCTTCAATTGCAACAACTGGAAGAACTACGCTTGGAGGCTTATGAGAATTCCAGGATCTATAAGGAAAAGACTAAGCATTTCCATGATAAGCTGATTTCTAGGAAGGAGTTCTCCATTGGCCAAAATGTGCTTTTGTTCAATTCTCGCCTTAAACTCATGCCCAGGAAAGCTCCGTTCTAGGTGGGATGGTCCTTTTGTTGTCACTAGCATCAACATGGTGCGGTGGAGATTTCGCATGAAGCCTCCAATAAGAGTTTCAAGGTTAATGGCCACCGTCTTAAGCCCTTCCTCGAGAGCCCCGCAAGCCCAAAGACCTGTAGAGGATCTCTCCTTGGCAAAGCCTACCTTTCCCAAGTGCAAATCTTCCCACCATGATAAGGGTGTTTTCTTCCTTTGCTCTTTTATTTTACTTGTCTTTTGATTTGTTTGCCATTGAGGACAATGTGTGATTTAAGTGTGGGGGAGGGAATTTTTTTGTTTACGTTTTCATTTTTCTGTTTTGTTATTTTCTGTTTTGTTTTTGTTTTCATTTTCTTATTTTTCATTTCTCGCTATTTTTCCATTTCTCGCTATTTTACATTTTCGCTATTTTCTATTTTTCGCTATTTGTTTTTTAAACATTTTTCTGTTTTGATTTATTTTCTATTTTGTTGTTTTCTGTTCTATTTTTTGTTTTTGTTTTCATTTTTACATTTTGTTTTCATTTTGCTATTTTTAATTCTGTTTTTATTTGTTTTAATTGTTTTGATCCATTTTTGCATGTCTTTCATTGAATATCTTGGTTTGTACTGGGTTGTGAATAATTTCATCATTCTTAGTTAGAGGTTTCTTGACATGATATAATATTTTTCTTGCATTTTTGGTTTTGCAAGTTGGCATTGAGAATTAAAGTCTTTGCATCATTGTGATAGGCTTGTCCTTGGTGAGATTTTGGACCTTATAATGGATGGATTGCATTATGCCATTCTCTGTTCTTTCTTGTGTGATCTCACTCATGATTGTTGGTACTCTAGAACTTGACTTGATTCTTTTTGAAGCTCCTTGTTCACATGCATGTATTGAGATGATTGAGGCCTTCTTTCTTTGTTTAGCTACTTTGGCCAAATATCCAACCTTGCATCATTTCCCTTTGTTTAACCCCCTTGAGCCTACTTGCCTATTCTTTGTTTTAGCTCATTTTGTACCTTATGTGAAAAACCATGTTTTTACCTTCACCTTAAGGAATAGGAGAGCATTGGTTCATTTCATTGGAGGAGCTCTTTTGGCTTGTGGGTAGAAGTTCAAGTGTGGGGGTTGTGTAATTGATTTGCAATGTGCAAGATGTTTTTTAAAAAAAAAATAGAATTAAGAAAAAGAAAGAGAAAGCCAAAGAAAAAAAAAAAAAGAAGAAAAAGAAAAGGAAGAAATAAGTAAAAAAAAAAAAAAAAAAAAAAGGGTTCTAGAAAGGTTGTGAAAGGCAAAAGGAAAGGTGATCAAAGTAAGAGAATATGCATTACTTGTCATTTGAGTTCCTCTCATTGCTCTTTTATTCTCTTGGGTGCTTAACTTGCCATATCCATATTGTTCCTTCCCTTACATTGGCCTCAGTACAACCTTGAATAAAGTCCTTTTGATCTTTATTTGCATGTGTTTCAAGTGGTGAAAATTAGAGACTTGTCAAGCTTATGGTAATACTTGCTTTCATGGGTGCCTTGAGTGTAAATACAATCCTAAACACTTGAGAGTAGAGTATGCCTAGTGAGAATCTTATCACTTTTGGTTCATCATTTGATTCGATTTGTCTTCTTGCTTGCTTGAGATGTTGAGAGATATATTCATGTTTGTCTTGACTCCTTGATACTTTGGATGTTTGAATCTTGATCACTACCTTGCATTCTTGTAATTCATTGGGAGGTATGTTGATTTTGTGTTCTTGTGATGAAACCCCTTTTGGTTCAATTTTGAATTTTGCCCAGGAGTGCAAAGGTTTAAGTGTGGGGGAATTTGATCAATTAATTTTTAGGCATTCATCATTGCTTTATTTTTTGCCTAATTGATGATAATTGTGCTCAATTTTATGTTTGAAGATGAGTTTTAGATGATTGGTCTTCATTGAGCTTAATTGTAAAAACTTCATTAATTTTCAGATTTTAACTCATTTTGACCTTTCTATCTTGTACAAGCCATAACTTGGGCTATAAATGTCATATTTGGATGATCTTGGTGTCCCCTGAAAGCTGAGACGAAGATACACAATTTTACATCTAATGCAATTTTTCTAATTCAGCTGGATTCAGGGCGGAAATTGGGCCTCAAAGTTAGGACGTTGTTGCTGTCACAAAGCTTGGACCTTTCCTCAATGATTTGGGCCTAATTCTCTCAATTTAAACCCAATTAAGGCAAATGATATGTTTCTGAAAAGCTTATTCAGAGGGCTACAGTATGGGCCAGGGGTAGATTAGGAATTACATAAGATTTTTCAGTTACAAATAGGTCAAGACAGTATTCTGAATTCACCTTTTTGATTTGTTATTTTTCAGTTTTTACTTTTTTTTGGAGCAGAAACATTTTCTCCCTTTTCATCTTCTCTATTTTCATTTTTTTCTCTCTTCTCTGCAATTTCGTAATGGCCATGGAAGGCTAAAGCTCCAATCAATCCAAGGGAATTCAATGATTGTGGTTAGAGTTTTGAGTTCTCTTGCTTATTTGTGAATTCTGTTTGTGTTCTTCCCTCTTCTCCTTCTTCAATTGATTTCTGATATGATTTTGAATTTGAAGTTAGAATTAGGGTTGATTAATCTGAATCTAATGGAGAATAGATCATCGATTGATAATCTATGTTAATCCGAATCTTTTCCTAAATCAATCTTAATCAAGAATTGCGATTGTGATTCTGTTTTAGTTGATGAAATCCTAGATGATTATCTAGTTGAATTCGAATTAACAGAGGTGAATGCAAATGAAATTCTATTCTCTTTGAACAATGATTAATTCTGCCACTTGAATTGAAGACCTTGGATTGGTGTTTCGTTAATTGAATTTTCTTAAAACTTGAATTCGTTTTCTGTTATTGAAATGAACAAAACCCCCCTTACTTATTAATAACTGCTAACATACTTGAGAAATTCGAATTGGTCCTTGGGAGATGACCTAGGTTATACACTATGCTATATTCCATTGTAAATCCTAGTTTATTTTGAGGCGAGTGCGACATCGCCGATCAAGCATTATCCTCCATTGTTACCAAAGAAGGAATGACACTCTCCATAAGGTTATTTGTTGTACAAGTGTTCTCTGATGCAAATAAATCAGTATAGAACTCAAGAGCATGATTCTCAATTGCTGCAACATTGTCCAGGATAATATCACCTTTCCTGAGCATGGACATCTTCTTTGCAACATGCCTATGTTTTGCTATCTTGTGAAAGAACTCAGTATTTCTATCACCAAAGGAATGCCAATTCAATCTAGATTTTTCCCTCCAAAACTCTTCTTGACAATTTAAAGCCTGCTCTAGCTCAATTTGAGCAATTTTTTCCTGATCAAAAAGACTGTCAAAAAAACCAGCACTGTCCATAATCTCCTGAATTTGATTTAGATATTTCATAGCCTTATCAACTCTTATATGCACATCCCCGAAAGTATCTTTATTCCATGACTTAAGCTTAGCCTTCAAATTCTTTAATTTTTGAGAAAGAACATGTATAGGACACCCTAAAACTGGCTGATTCTAAGACTCTTTAATAAGCCTTTCACAATCATCATTATCTGCCCACATTTTGTGAAACTTGAAAATAGAATTATGAGCATATGTTTCTTTCTTCAGAATAAGAAATAATGAGTGATGGTCTGAATTACTTCTAGGAAGAGTACAATAAGAGATGCTAGACCAAAATGAAAACCACTCATCATTGCAAACAGTTCTGTCCAGTCGCATATCAGTATGCAACCTGCCTCTTCTTTTGTTTGTCCAGGTGAATTCTGCACCTCTAGTGTGCAAATGAGTCAAATTGCAACTATCCGACCATGATCTAAACTCATCACAAGATATTCTTAATGGCAATCTCCCACCTCGCTTCTCATGAGCACCTAAAACTGCATTAAAATCACCAATGAAGCACCAAGGTCCACTATGAGTTTACTACAGTGAAGCTAAATCCAGCCACAACTGCCTTCTTAAGAGATATATAGTACAACCATACATAGCAGATATATAAATCAGTTTGTTTTCCCACGACACAGACAGTGCAACATGCTGATTGGAAGAGGCAATAACAATAGGAAAAATACTCTCAGCACAAATACACTAAATGTAGGGAAGAGAAGAGTTCCTATCATTAACTGCAAAAGTTTTGAGTTTTGGACCTTTCCAAAAACTGTCAGGAAGGCTATCTAAGCTAATCCAAGGCTCTGAGACAAAAAGAAGGTCAGGTTTATAAGCAATACAAAAATTCTTACGAACCAATCTTGTATCAAGATTTCCAATCCCTCTAATATTCCAGTATAAAATATTCATTAAGCAAAGTTTAAGGGACCTGCTCTAGATCTTAATCTTCCCAAATCAGCCTTCTGTTGCTGATTCTTTTTAGCATTCTTTTTCAACTTATTTTTATTTTAGATTTTGATAACACTTTGATGAAATTATCATTGTCGGGATTGCCAGGCATAGAAGAAGAAACATTTTCCTCACCCTCAAAGTAATCACCCCCAGAATTTGGAAACCACATTCAAATATTTCCTAACCTAAACTGGCATATCAGAGTTTAAAGGAGGGGGTTTATAGGCATACCATTATCAGCAGTATTAAAGATATGATCAGTCCCATTCGAATCTAGAACATAGTCATTACTATCTAGCATATTCACCTGAATAGGAGGAGAATCCTGCATATTCACCTGAGCATTCTGAGCAAGCAAAGATTCATCATAAACAACCTCTATATCATCATCATCCTCTTCAAGAACTCTTTCTTGAACAACCTCAGGAAGGTTAACTTCCTGTATCACAGGATCTATTGCATTCGATCTTAAAAAAGAAGGATCACATTCAGTACAAATCTGACCATTTACATAAATCCTATCTGCAGAACTTGGAACATCTATTTCTTCACCATTCACAACCTCCTTACCTATATTAGCATTTTGAGCAGATCCCTCATTTGAGGTTGGCAAAGGAATTTCATTATTTACAAAAGCAGGAACATTCACAGGAATTGATTTAGGAACATAAACTTGAGTTGATTTTCCTTTTTGATTAACCATCTCCTTATTTACATTGGAAACTTTAGCCACTTTTTTGTTGCATTGATCTACTGAGTGACCAATTATCTGGTAGAAAGAACAAAAAAGAGGCAATTTCTCATAACTAATACCAACAAAAAAAGCAAAATCCTCTCTTTCAACCATGATTTCATTGGGAAAGTTCTTAGTGAGATCCACATCAACCAAGACTCTAGCAAAGTGACCAAGAACCTTGTTCCTTGTTGCCTCATCCAAAGATATAGGAGTACCAACACCATTAGCAATTTCAAACAAGATTTTTGGGCGCCAATACTCCAAAGGTAAATCATGAATTAGAATCCATGTCTGTGCATGAGTTTGTTTTTGTAGATTTGGAACGAAATATGGAACCCATTGAGAAAGTCTTAACAAACCAGGTTTCAAATTTCAAGAGCCTACTGACCAAACTCTCGTGAGTTCTTCTTGAGTTTCAAAACAGAATTCATAGAAGCCCTTCCCCAACGGGATCATGCTCCAGCGATTTAATGGTTTCCATAATTGCATCAGTTTATCACGTAACTCCTTCACCTTGATCGGACTCGATCCTTTCTCCAAGAGAAGATGACCATGAAGGTTGCTCTTGCAACCTTGAAGACCTTTCAGATATTCATCTTCTGAAATTTTTATTGAAACCGAATCCCCCTTAATGCAAGGTCGAGGGAGCTGAGTCAAAGAAACATCAAGGGAATTGCTTAAAGCTTGAGCAAAGGTTTTGCTTTGTGGGGAAGAGGAGGAAGAAGGAACAGAGGAGGCTGAAGCTAAAAACTTCCATGGACAAATAGGGTTACTTGGGGCGAAGCCATGATCATGCAAACCCTAAGCAACCATGCAACGACCATATTCACCTTCTCTCTTTCTATGCTTGCGTGTAACTTAAAAAAAGAGAAACATATATAGAGATACTTCATACCTGGATATTTATGGGTGAAGGTATCCCATATACTTGGTCCTCTACCACCTTCCATTACTGCACCTTCGAACTATACATATATAGATATCACAAAGACAACAAAATCAAAATCATGTCTAATAAAGTAATTAGTAGCCAGATAGACATTAATTAATTACTATACTCTATAATATAATGTAAGATGAGTGTACCTGGTACGACGAGGATCCCGCCCCAAATATGAAGCCTGGAGGGAAACTTCTCCGATTCAGCGAAGCAACGTCAAGAATAGGCTCAACTACATTAGCTTCTGTGCATGTAACTTTCGATGTGCTCATTGCAAGAACAAGAGCAATGAGGCCGAAAACGAAAATGCTGTTGTTGCATGCCATGTCTGATGATTCTGCTTAATATATCTTTCTTTTTCCGGTAAGAGCTTAATCTTTCTGTCGTTTCGCTCTCACTGATGATTCTGCTTAATCTTTCTTTTTCCGGTCAGAGCTTAATCTTTCTTTCGTTTTGCTCTCACTGATGATTCTGCTTAATCGCTTTACGTTTAGGTGCGATTGCGCGTGCCTTTTTATATAGGAAAACTAGCTAGCTAATAAGATTATTATAATATTATTTGCGAAGCTACAAAGAAATTAACAGAATCGCATATGTTCAAAGTGGAAAAACCATTCAAATTTGCTCCCCTTTAACTTCTTCAACAAGTGGAAAACAAATATGGCGGCGGCAGTTTTTAATTGGCTACTTGGTTAATCGTTATAAGTTCTTATTTTATTGAATTTAAATTTTTCTTTTAAGGAAATAAGAAGTTTATAATGTAGTCTTCATGATCTTTGTCCAGACGTACACAGATGGACAGTATATTAATGACAATCATTTTAATTTTTAAATTGAAAAAGACGGAATTTAAGAAATAAATAAAATTTATACTGAAAATCATTAAATTTGAAAAAGTACTAAAAAAATATGTTACGAAGTGGTAATTTTCATCTAAATAAGTATAAATTAGTATTTATTCCTGAAAGAACAAATTTTCAAACCACATTAAATGTTTGTTTTCTTAACCTGTGCCATTGATATGCAGGACAGCTGATAAAATAGTGCAGAGCTAACCAAATACTGTTTGGTAGTCTTTGGTGTTGTACTATTGTATCAAGTTTGTTAAGAGTTTTTAAATAAAAAAATAGTTTGTTAAGTGTTTTTAATTACACTCAACAACTAATGAGAAGTTAGTTACGGTGAAGCTAACTAATTCCAAGTTTAATGGTGGAGCCCTTCTCTTCTGGGGTGAGGTCCATTGTTACTTGTTCACGGGGCCGGGGTACCCAATTTTGTAGATGTTATGGAAAACCTTATCCAAAACCAAAAGGCAAAAGGGACAACACTGGGGTGTTAAGTGTTAACAATGAATTTTCAAAATTATTCACCTCATGTTGATGTTGGTAGCTCAGTTGGCCGACATATAGAAGGAATAGTGGAGTTTGATTTCCTCAAATGTTCTTCATTTTAATTTTTTTTTCTCTCATAGGTTTCATTAAAGAGCCATTTAAGGGTTTCCCTAGGGGAGACCCACAGAATAAGTCTTAAGTCTTAAAAAAAAATTATTCATCTGATAAATGTTTTTAGCAAACTATACAAGCAATCAAATTGTAATAAAATGACAACTTCATATTTATCTCTTTTAGTAATTTTCAAAATTAATTAGCCAAGCCAACTAATCTAAGAAATGTTAAATAAGCTTAAAAATCTTAAATTTGATTCCAGTTCTCAGTAATTCTTCTTAAATAAAATCTATAAATATTAATACATTTGTTTTAAAATATTTGTCATTTAAGATTTATACAGAAAGATTAAAAAAATATTAAATACTCTCAATTTTTAGAAAATATAATTACTTTTGACTAAATTATATTTTCACTCAATTAATACGCTCTTTTTTTATTTAGTGATAATATTAAGAGACAAAAATTAGATGAAAAAAGAATAATAAATTTCTTTTTGATTTTTTTAAATAAAAAATACAATGAAATAAAATTCATTTTCTAAAACGACATGTATCTTGAAATCGAGGCACTAGTATAATGTGTTTCTCGTTGACACTTTGGGGCATGTCATGTTCTTATGTGCTTTAAACGTTGTTAATTCAACGTTGGTTGGTTACCTACCACAGCATACATAAACATTCTCATTTAGCTTACTTCCTTCCTTCAATTCCTCTAATTTTTATTTTTTTATGAACTTCAATTCCTCTATTTTATCATTGGGATTTGAATTTCATATTGATAATTATCAAGCCCTTATATATATTTAAGCTATATATCACACGAAAGAGGCAAAAAGAATCAATAGTTTATTTTCTTCAACCCACAAAAGATGACTACAATTAGTATTTTATTTTATTCAACCCAAGGAAAAGACCATGACCATGTGTGAGTCAATAGTTATAAATACTATTTTTTATATACAATAATGAAGGAATGTTTCTATTTATAATATCTTGTAAATTATTTAAATTTCCCATTGTAACACCCCAAAATTTTCTATCTCTTAAACAGTAATTTTGACAGTTAACAGAATCTTACTGTTTAGTAATTTCTGGATACTATAAAATCATTTTGATTATTCCGTCAGCGTATTTGATCGTTTTGAGTGATTTACTCCGAGTCGGGAAAATAAAAATTTTGGTAGGAAAAACTTTACGTAATTTAATTTTTACCGTTATGTTTCAATTATTTTACGTGATCTGATTTGATACTTGTGTGTTTTCTAATATTTGTGATTTTTGTAAATGATTATGAATTTTTTTACTGTATGTGGGCCCAGGTGGTCCTATGTGGGCTCAGGTGGCCATACGTGGGCCCAGGTGAGTCCTGTAAAGTGAAAATTTTTCTACGCATAGAAAAATTTGTACTGTTTAGACGGAGACAGTGGATCTTACTAAACCTGAATCCGGAAACAGTTTTAGAAAATTTTCTTTACTGTATTTTGTACTGTATTTAATTATCGGATGATAAAAATACAGTAAATATATTTTTTTGTGGGGTTATAATAGATAAAAATAAAATTCTATACTGTTAAGTCAACATTGGTGGTTTGGATATCCACCATCAATTTAATCACCATTGGAGATTTAATTTTGATTTAATCAACGGTGGAGATTTGATCTTAAAAGTGAATAGGATCAATTATAACCGTTGGATAGAAATTAAATCAAGGGTAGAGATTTAGTCTTATAAATGGCTATGACCATTATCAACCCTTGGATGTAGATTTAATCAATGGTGGAGATGAATCATTAATGACCATTGGATTTAGATTTAGATCAATGGTGGAAAATTGGTCATCAAAAATGACTACAACCATTTTGGACCCTTGGATGTAAAGTTTGAAGGTGTAATCTTGACCCTTCATTTTGGAGACACATTCAATGGTTAGGATTGCAATCCAAAAATGATCCAATGGCTCAAATAAAGTTTTCCATCTATAACCTAAACCTAGTAACTATTTTTAATCCAAACCATTCTTTTAATCAATGGTTAGGATGACATAAAGTGATGGTTATGAAATTGTCACATTTGGAATGCATGAAGAGGGGGGACGGTTTGGAGAAGCAAGGAAGAAGGGAGACAATTTTGTATAGGCTTTTTAGGCCAAAGAAAAGGATGAAGACAATAGCCATGTGTCAAGACCATTTACTATTGATCATTAATGATCATGTTTTTCAAACTTCACTTTACACTTCTCTCCAATGCATGTTACGGCAATATCATTTTGGAAGACCAAGAAAATTCATTTCTACACTTCATACTATCACTTCTTCACCTTTTCCACTTAAGCTTCAAGAACAAACCAAAGAAAACTCCATTCTCCCTCCCAAAAGAAGACCATTCGGCCAAGCACTCTAATTCTCTCCTTCATCACTCTTTAATTTCATACAACCTAGTTTCTTGAATCCTTACCTTATTCTAAACAACTTTCACGTTGAAGACTTTCTCTAAATCTTCCATCTTGAAGGACTTTTACTAAGATCAAGTTCTAGAGTTTTGTTGGTGAAGTGTAAGGAAACTTCATTTATTCTTTTCTTTTTCATGTTCTAAACCATGTTTGACCCATGATTTTTCTTATTCAAGCTTGATATACTAACTTTCTTGTATTTGTTTCATGTTTAAGAACTTGTGTTGGTGGAGATCTTGTTCAAAACATAAAGCAACAAGCTTTTTGGTAGTTCTTCAAGAGGTAAGAGGGAGATCCATCTCACCAACCAAGCATGGTGGTGAGAGATGGTTTTATATTTGATGGATGGTGAATTCATGTGAGGATTCATATCCATGGTCATGTAATAATTTGTGTGTGTTATGTGCTTTGATTATTTTTGTTATCTTGATATGCTTTGCATGATTTACTTGTGTATGCATAGTATATGATATGCATGATGAAGATATATTGAATATATTATGATGAAAGAATGATAAAACAAGAAATTTTGGCTCCAAAGGCCATAGAGAAGGTCACGATTTTGAGCTTCCAAAAGATTAGAGTTCATGTTGAAAATTTTCAAGAATAAAGGAATTAATTTTTGGTCCCTAGAACTTAGTGAATTTCGGCCAAGACACCTCTAAATAGGTGTTCATAAATTAATAATTTCATGAAAAATGAAAATGAATGATTTGAAGAGTATGAAAAATAAACAAATGGTTTGTTTTTCAAGAAAACAAGAATACGGTCTTTGAGGAATTTTTATTGATTTATTTTGTGTAAAAAGATCCTAAGTGTTTTTCTAAATATGAGTTTTGAATGAAACGGGTAAACATTGATTTTAAGGATTTGCAAAGAAAGTGAACAAGGATTTGCAAAGAAAGTGAAAAAAAGATTTGTAAAGAAAGTGAAAAAGGATTTGAACAAATGGGTTTGGTTTTTATAACTATCGGTGTTTCGATTTTGAAAATAAAATTTTAATGGTTTTGTTTGTGTAAAACCATATCAATTTAGAAGGAAAAATGTTTTGATAATTTTCAATAGTCATGTCCACATTTTTGAAGGCTTGTAATGCATTGATTTTGATGAAACAAAGTGATTTTTCAAGTGAAAATATAATTAATTTAATAGAAAAAATTTAAAAAGAGAATTAGAGTATTTTAGCACTTGAGAAATGAATTTTTATGTAAATGGAAAAGAGAGGTTGCAAGTGAGCCTCAATTTGTTTTAAAAAGAAATTATTTTTGTTAAAATCGATTTAAAAAAAAATAAAGGATACAATAGTGATTTGGTATTTTCTAACGTGTAACTCATCCGTTGGATTTTGGAAAGCGTTAGTAATTTTTTAAAGTTAGAAACATTGATTTAATTCAATGGAATTGTGAATTTGTGGAATATACTGTGAAAAGGGATTTTCTTGAGTAAGAAGATATATTAAATGAAGTAGAAAGTCATATTATTTTGAGGAAGGTTGATTTGGAAATGATTTGGGAAAAATAGAGAATATAATGGTATTTTGAAAATTTACTAACGTATAACTTATTTTTGAGTTTTAAAGTGCGTTAGAAAATGTTAAGTTTTGAAACGTTGATTTACATCAATGGAAAAGTGATTTTGTGAATTATATTTTGGAAAAGAATTTCTTGAGTAAAGAAATGTAGAAAAAGATTTTCTTGAGTAAAGAAAATGTGTTAAATAAAGTATAAAATCATATTAGTTTGAGAAAAGCGGAAATGGAATTTTTGAAGAATGAGAAATATTTTCTATAATGAAATTGTGGTGAAAAAATTATTTACGTATCTTAAAAACATAATTTTTAAAGTACGTGATTTGAAATACAGTAAAATATTTCTAAGTGTTTGGAAATATAGTAAAATATTTTTACGCAATTTGAAATATGATAAAATATTACTATGCGATTGAGATGCGTTGAAACATTTTAAGTGATTTGAATTACGTTTAAATATTTTACGTAATTTGAACTATTGTTGAAAAATCACTATATGATTTAAAAGTGATAGAATATTTTTACGTGATTGTGAAAATGATGAAAAATATTTTATGCAACTTAAAAGAATGATTTTTTTAAGTTACGCGATTTTGAAAATGATGAAAAATCATTACACGATTTGAGAAACGTATATTTTTTATGTGATTGAGAAAAATGTTAAAAAAAATTTAATACGTGATTTAAAGGTGCAACAAAAGAGTTGCAGTATTGTGAAAACGTAACAAAAATATTTTGGAATTGTGAAAACGAAATGGAAATGTTGCGCAATTTTGTGAAAACACGACGAAAGAGTTTTATAACTATGAAAATGTGATAATATGATTTTTCTGTTGAAAATACAGTATAAATACTATAGAACCAGTATATGGATGCTGTGTGAGAAAATGACATGTCTTGCCTGTGATTGGCATTTGGTGCATTATACATGCATTGGAAAGATATGTCTGTGATTGGATTTGGTGCATTGGAAAAATATGCGTTGAAATATATGATTACATTGAATAAATGAAATTAAAAAGATTTGACCTTTTAGGATTGGACTTGCACTGATATATTCGTGCATTGTATAAAATATAGCTAATAGCTATTATGGCCCTTGTGGTTGAAGAGGGAATGAGAATTAATAGTGAGGTCTATGATGGATCTTGGGGGCGTTGAGGCGCGGCGGTCGACCAGTGGACAGTTGGTGAGTACCTTGTGCCACTTGGAGATGCAGTCCGTTGCAACGCATTGACGATACCCGACAAGAACACGATTCTTTTCAACGACTTGGAGATTGTCTTTGGGCTAAGGCTGACAATTAACCAGAGCATTCTTCTCGAAATTGTGAAAGCCTCCATGAAGTTGTTGTTTTTGATAAACTGAATCTTTGTGCATATGCATAAATCTGAACATTTATATCTGTATGATATATTAATTAAGGAATATTGGTTATGACAATTGTTTTGAATACTTGGATGATGATGATGATAATGCTGAGGGCATTATCATAATTATTGCTTATGATAATTGAATTGATAAATGATTGGATGATGATAGTTGATTAATTACATGATCATAATTGTGGTATATCTATCTATATGATATTCTTTGTTTGTGTTATCTGTCTTTGTCATTGGTGTAGGTGATCTCACCTCTTTGTTATATTGTTTTGCTTTGTCTGTATTCTTAAAAATATACAGTAGAAGGAATGAGTTGTCTTAGACATAACGAGTGGTAAATACTCAAAGATTGATGGAAACATTGAAAAGTGGCTGTCTCAAGTTCGAAGATGTGTCGGGTAGACAGGGAGTAAAGTTCTGATCCATCAAGTTGATACAAGAGAATGAACGAGTATGTTAAGATTTAATGTTAGTGTTGTACCATGCTATTAAGTAAGACCCGTCATGGGGTTTGCTACTGTTAAAAAAATAAAATAAAAATAAGTTTGTTAATTTTATATTTCTCTTTAAATTGTGATATTAATTGGTGTCGATATTACATAATGAATAGTTGAAATATAATTTTCAATATTACCTAATATTTTCAGTAAATTTACGTTTCTGTAAAGAAGTAATTTTGAAACCCATCTTTTATAACTCAAACTTTGTGCGAACTTCTTTTCAGATTATGAGTCGGGAGTCGGAAATGTGATGCCCTAAGGAGGGTGTTACATTAGTTGGTATCAGAGCACGGTTTGAGTCTTTTGGGGTTTGAGGTTAGGTTTATTTTGCTTGTGTTGTGTTCTCTGTGTTTGTTTTCCAAAAGAAAATAATGTTGCTTATAATGGATATTAGATCCATTGTATTTCGATCCGTACGCCTAAAAAAAAAAGGGGAATGGCTCGGGATAGTTATACTTGTGTGGAAGTGGAACATGTTACTAGTAATGCAGTTGCAGCTACGAGAGCAACGGGAGCAATGTGGAAAGATGACTGCACGAACAAAGGACCACTGTTTAGTGGAAACTGGAAGTTGAAGTTTAGGATCTGATGGAAGAGAATCAGTCTTGGAATATAAGATTTCGTAATTTTGGAACCTGGTATTTTTTTAGGATATTGAGAAAGTAATTGATTTCAACGGAATATGTATTTACAACCATTGAGGAAACCAAAAATAGTAAAGGATGTGAAAGAAAGTACTCAAATGAAGGAATGTACGTCAAGGAAACAAATTATGGAAAAGTTGGACACATTTTCCCAGAGATTATGCTCTTTGAAAATAGAGTTTTCTATTAGTAAAAATTTTAGATAGTAAGGGAAGTTGTTACTCTGAATGGAACAGGAGTGTTCTGAGTGGAAGATTTAATCAATAGAGATTACGTCATTGGAGCTAATCCTATAAACCATACTGAATATTTCTGTGAATAACCTATTCCTTATGATATATGATTGAGTAGATCAATTATATGTTAGAGTTATTCGTTATCCTCTGATTTGTTTACTTCTGTTTCTATTCTTAGCTGATCAAGCTATTCAAGTTATTCAAATTGTTGTTGCAGATCAAATCTTTGTATTAGTTTGATCTGTTGTTCAAAATTTTTGTGTTAGTTTGATCTGATTCATAAACAGACGTGGTCTTTGAAAATGGATTGGTTATTTTCCAACCATATCCAATGAGATTATTTCAACAGAGTGTGAGTAATCCAAAGAAAATTCATTTTTGAAAATCGGGTTACATCCAATTCTTTGCTGGATATGTTCGATAACAGGTTCGATTCGTTTTGTTATCTTCCATGATGTTTTCTTTCATCTCCTACAATTGAAGGAATATCTTGCAAGAAAGGATATTTCTATATTTGTATCCGTGTTAACGTATTTGAGTAACGCAGCAGAAGCGTGGTGAATTCTTCAAAAGATTGGAACAATTCTTCTATGGGAAAATTTAAGGCGATAATGGAAAATCGTAGAAAAAAATTTACGGAAGTATCTGGTATCGTGCTGTGGAAAGGAGAATTCGGTTAGTGAGACATTTCCTATCAAAAGCAAAAGCTGGAATATGTAGTGATATGAGAATAAGGAAATTTTAAGTAATATATTACATTAGTTGGAAGTTATCTGAGAAAAATTATTTTAGGCATGAATGAAGATTGGTTGTCGTTATGTTGGTATCAGAGATATGGAAATTCTTTCTTTCTGGAGTAACATTCAACATCTTCAGTAATTATAGGAGTCTGAGATATCTATTTGGTCAGGAGAAGTTGAACATCAGCAAAGAGATTTTGTTGGTTAGAATAGTATAGCAAGATGTAAGAGAGGAAACTTCATGAGAATTGAAAAATAAGATAAAAGAGTAATGTTCATATTTATTTTGAGAGTGTGAAATCATGGTTATTAAATTTCGAGGACGAAATTTCTTTTTAGAGGGAGTAATGTAACATCCCAAAATTTTTTATCTCTTAAACAAGTAATTTTGTGATTAATGAATCTTTTGTTTAGTAATTTCGGATCTTGTAAAATTATTTTGATTATTCCATCAGCGTATTTGATCGTTTTGAGTGATTTACTCCGAGTCAGGAAAATAAAAATTTTCGGGCCGGAGAAAACTTTACGTAATTTAATTTTTACCATTAGATTTTAATTATTTTACGTGATCTGATTTGATATTGTGTGTTTTCTAATATTTGTGATTTTTGTAGATGATTATGAATTTTTTACTGTATATGGGCCCAGGTGGGTCCCACAAAGTGAAAATTTTTCTACGCATAGAAAAATTTGTACTGTTTAGACGGAGACAGGAGATCTTACTAAACCTGAATCCGGAAACAATTTTAGAAAATTTTCTTTACTGTATTTTGTACTGTATTTAATTATCGGATGATAAAAATACAATAAATATATTCTTTCGTGGGGTTATAACAGATAAAAATAAAATTATATACTGTTAAGTCAACATTGGTGGTTTGGATATCCACCATCGATTTAATCACCGTTGGAGATTTAATTTTGATTTAATCAACGGTGGAGATTTGATCTTAAAAGTGAATAGGATCAATTATAACCGTTGGATAGAAATTAAATCAAGGGTAGAGATTTAGTCTTATAAATGGCTATGACCATTATCAACCCTTGGATGTAGATTTTATCAATGGTGGAGATGAATCATTAATGACCATTGGATTTAGATTTAGATTAATGGTGGAGAATTGGTCATCAAACATGACTACAACCATTTTGGACCATTGGATGTAAAGTTTGAAGGTGTAATCTTGACCCTTCATTTTGGAGACACATTCAATGGTTAGGATTACAATCCAAAAATGATCCAATGGCTCAAATAAAGTTTTCCATCTATAACCTAAACCTAGTAACTATTTTTAATCCAAACCATTCTTTTAATCAATGGTTAGGATGGCTTAAAGTGATGGTTATGAAATTGTCACATTTGGAATGCATGAAGAGGGGGGACGGTTTGGAGAAGCAAGGAAGAAGGGAGACAATTTTATATAGGCTTTCTAGGTCAAAGAAAAGGATGAAGACAATAGCCATGTGTCAAGATGATTTACTATTGATCATTAATGATCATGTTTTTCAAACTTCACTTTACACTTCTCTCCAATGCATGCTACGGCAATATCATTTTGGAAGACCAAGAAAATTCATTTCTACACTTTATACTATCACTTCTTCACCTTTTCCACTTAAACTTCAAGAACAAACCAAAAAAACTCCATTCTCCCTCCCAAAAGAAGACCATTCGGCCAAGCACTCTAATTCTCTCCTCCATCACTCTTTAATTTCATACAACCTAGTTTCTTGAATCCTTACCTTATTCTAAACAACTTTCACGTTGAAAACTTTCTCTAAATCTTCCATCTTGAAGAACTTTTACTAAGATCAAGTTCTAGAGTTTTGTTGGTGAAGTGTAAGGAAACTTCATTTATTCTTTTCTTTTTCATATTCTAAACCATGTTTGACCCATGATTTTTCTTATTCAAGCTTGATATACTAATTTTCTTCTATTTGTTTCATGTTTAAGAACTTGTGTTGGTGGAGATCTTGTTCAAAACTTAAAGCAACAAGCTTTTTGGTAGTTCTTCAAGAGGTAAGAGGAAGATCCATCTCACCAACCAAGCATGGTGGTGAGAGATAGTTTTATATTTGATGATGGTGAATCCATGTGAGGATTCATATCCATGGTCATGTAATAATTTGTGTGTGTTATGTGCTTTGATTATTGTTGTCTATGCTTGATATGCTTTGCATGATTTACTTGTGTTTGCATGCTTAGTATGACTTTTATTTGCTTATATAGTATGCTTATGATATGTATGATGAAGATATATTGAATATATTACGTAGAAAGAATGATAAAACAAGAAATTTTGGCTCCAAAGGCCATAGAGAAGGTCACGGTTTTGAGCTTCCAAAAGATTAGAGTTCATGTTGAAAATTTTCAAGAATAAGGGAATTAATTTTTGGTCCCTAGAACTTAGTGAATTTCGGCCAAGACACCTCTAAATAGGTGTTCATAAATTAATAATTTCATGAAAAATAAAAATGGATGATTTGAAGAGTATGAAAAATAAATAAAGGGTTTGTTTTTCATGAAAATAAGAATACGGTCTTTGAGAAATTTTTATTAATTTATTTTGTGTAAAAAGATCCTAAGTATTTTTCTAAATATGAGTTTTGAATGAAACGGGCAAACATTGACTTTAAGGATTTGCAAAGAAAGTGAACAAGGATTCACAAAGAAAGTGAAAAAAAGATTTGTAAAGAAAGTGAAAAAGGATTTGAACAAATGGGTTTGGTTTTTATAACCATCGGTGTTTCGATTTTGAAAATAAAATTTTAATGATTTTATTTGTGTAAAACCATATCAATTTAGAAGGAAAAATGTTTTGATAATTTTCAATAGTCATGTCCATATTTTTGAAGGCTTGTAATGCATTGATTTTGATGAAACAAAGTGATTTTTCAAGTGAAAATATAATTAATTTAATACAAGAAATTTGAAAAGGGAATCAGAGTATTTTAGCACTTGAGAAATGAATTTTTATGTAAATGAAAAAGAAAGGTTGCAAGTGAGCCTCAATTTGTTTTAAAAAGAATTTATTTTTGTTAAAATTGATTTAAAAAAAATAAAGGATACAATAGTGATTTGGTATTTTCTAACGTGTAACTCATTCGTTGGATTTTGGAAAGCGTTAGTAATTTTTTAAAGTTAGAAACATTGATTTAATTCAATGGAATTGTGAATTTGTGGAATATACTGTGAAAAAGGATTTTCTTAAGTAAGAAGATATATTAAATGAAGTAGAAAGTCATATTATTTTGAGGAAGGTTGATTTGGAAATGATTTAGGAAAAATAGAGAATATAATGGTATTTTAAAAATTTACTAACGTATAACTTATTTTTGAGTTTTGAAATGCGTTAGAAAATGTTAAGTTTTGAAATGTTGATTTACATCAATGGAAAAGTGATTTTGTGAATTATATTTTGGAAAAGGATTTCTTGAGTAAAGAAATGTGGAAAAAGATTTTCTTGAGTAAAGAAAATGTGTTAAATAAAGTATAAAGTCATATTAGTTTGAGAAAAGCGGAAATGAAATTTTTGAAGAATGAGAAATATTTTCTATAATGGAATTGTGGTGAAAAAATTATTTACGTATCTTGAAAACGTAATTTTTAAAGTACGTGATTTGAAATATAGTAAAATATTTCTAAGTATTTGGAAATATAGTAAAATATTTTTACGCAATTTGAAATATGATAAAATATTACTATGCGATTGAGATGCATTGAAACATTTTAAGTTATTTGAATTACGTTTAAATATTTTACATAATTTGAACTACTGTTGAAAAATTACTATATGATTTAAAAGTGATAGAATATTTTTACGTGATTGTGAAAATGATGGAAAATGTTTTATGCAACTTAAAAGAATGATTTTTTTAAGTTACGCGATTTTGAAAATGATGAAAAATCATTACGCGATTTGAGAAACGTATATTTTTATGCTATTGAGAAAAATGTTAAAAAAAATTTAATACGTGATTTAAAGGTGCAACAAAAGAGTTGCAGTATTGTGAAAACGTAATAGAAATGTTTTGGAATTGTGAAAACGAAATGGAAATATTGCGCAATTTTGTGAAAACACGACGAAAGAGTTTTATAACTATGAAAATGTGATAATATGATTTTTCTGTTGAAAATACAGTATAAATACTATAGAACCAGTATATGAATGCTGTGTGAGAAAATGACATGTCTTGCTTGTGATTGGCATTTGGTGCATTATACATGCATTGGAAAGATATGTCTGTGATTGGATTTGGTGCATTATACGTGCATTGAAAAAATATGCGTTGAAACATATGATTACATTGAACAAATGAAATTGAAAAGATTTGACCCTTTGGAGTTGGACTTGCACTGATATATTCGTGCATTGTATAAAATATAGCTAATAGCTATTATGGCCCTTGTGGTTGAAGAGGGAATGAGAATTGATAGTGAGGTCTATGATGGATCTTTGGGGCGTCGAGTAGCGGTGGTCGACCAGCCAGACGGTTGGCAAGTACTGTGCCACTTGGCGATCTGATCCGTTGCAACGCATTGACGATACGACAAGAACACGATTCTTTTCAACAACTAGGAGATTGTCTTTGGGCTAAGGCTGACAATTAACTAGAGCATTCTTCTCGAAATTGTGAAAACCTCCATGGAGTTGTTGTTTTTGATAAACTGAATCTTTGTGCATATGCATAAATCTGAACATTTATATCTGTATGATATATTAATTAAGGAATATTGGTTATGACAATTATTTTGAATACTTGGATGATGATGATGATAATGCTGAGGGCATTATCATAATTATTGCTTATGATAATTGAATTGATAAATGATTGGATGATGACATGATCATAATTGTGGTATAATCTATCTGTATGATATTGCTGTTTGTGTTATCTCTGTGCTGTCATGCTGGTATTGGTGTAGGTGATCTCACCTCTTTGTTATATTGTTTTACTTTGTCTATTGTTAAAATTATACAGTAGAAGGAATGAGTTGTCTTAGACATAACGAGTGGTACATACTCAGAGATTGATGGAAACATTGAAAAGTGACTGTCTCAAGTTCGAAGATGTGTCGGGTAGACAGGGAGTAAAGTTCTGATGCATCAAGTTGATACAAGAGAATGAATGAGTATGTTAAGATTTAATGTTAGTGTTGTACCGTGCTATTAAGTAAGACCCGTCATGGGGTTTGCTACTGTTAAAAATATAAAATAAAAATAAGTCTGTTAATTTTATATTTCTCTTTAAATTGTGATATTAATTGGTGTCAATATTACATTATGAATAGTTGAAATATGATTTTTAATATTACTTAATATTTTCAGTAAATTTACGTTTCAGTAAAGAAGTAATTTTGAAACCCATCTTTTAAAACTCAAACTTTGTGCGAACTTTTTTTCAGATTATGAGTCGGGAGTCGGAAATGTGACGCCCTAAGGAGGGTGTTACACCCATCACTAATGTAATCCTAATCACTTGAGTTAAATATATGTACTATTCTAATATTGATAATTTTTTTCTTAAGTAGCGATATTAGGTGAGTTGTCAAGAACTTATTTGTTCCTGATATTAATTTAATAAATTTTCAATTATTTATTTTGAAATCAACACTTAATTAATATTTGACAATTGTTAACCTTTTAAATTAATGACTAATGTTAATGGAACAAAACTTGCTTAAAGTTCCTTAAATATTTATGGTATTATTTTTTAATTAAAATAAAAAAATAATGAAATTTTAGACATGTGTTAAGAATTTTAAAATAAAAAAATCAAATAAAAAACACATTTTTTTTAGTTTTAATATATTAAATCCTAAAAATTTATTTTATTTTTTTATTTTTTCTAAATGTCAAAAACCACCTTAATAGGTATGGTGGAAGGGCCCCTAGTGAAGTCCTTAGATGACCTCCTAATGGGACTCGGAAGATGAGTGGGGCATACGAAAAGAGAATTTGAGATAAAGAGTAATTGTGATAATTGAACTCCTTTATTCTTTCCGCATGTCTTTAGTTCCAATCAACTGAACTACTAACTAAAGATAATATTTTTTACTTTTAATTCCTTAAACCATGTCCTTACAGCAGTAGTTAAAAGAACTGATTAAATATAATGTTTTCTTTTATATCTGATCCCAGTTAATACCACCTCATCATATCTGTCATTGTTTTCAGTTTTCACGGTTCTCTAAATTCTCAAGCACCCAAAATCTCTCTGCGCACTGAATTTTTGTGAAACTCACAACCGACCTTTTAACGCGAATTGTCAATTGCCAAACACTTACGTGTTTCTTGAGATATCAAAGGTATAATAATAAACTAAAACATACATATAGATAGCATCTTAAAGAAGATTATACATGTATGTTGAATACAAAATTAATGTAATGTAAGATATCTAGATGATGGAAAATAACAAAAGCTCTAAGTTATTCACTGCCAAAGTGCCACTAGCCCCAACTGAATGAGAAAGAAGGGCTGCCTTATCTTTGCTCCCTTCGGCACAGCAATGCCAGAGAACTCGTGTGTGCGTGCGTGTTACCATCTATCCCTGAAACTTGCATCTACAAGTTAAACATAAAAGTTAAACTTGCATCTACAGATGTGTAGTCTACAACCGGACGGAGGTTTGGGGTGGCAGCCAGGATCTGCTGGGATCTGGAAATGCAAATAATGGATTTAGGTCGTTTGAGAAAATGGTTGGAGTCGGTTTCAAGCTCCAAGCTGAGAGAATTTTCATGGATGACATTTGAGGAGCCAAAAAGTCTTAACGAAACAAATTGAGATATCCGTAAAAACTCATGAAAACATTGAAATGTTAATGAGGTGTTACTAAAATGTTAAAAATGATATATATATTATATTTAAATTTAGAAACAACACCATAAATTTATACTTAAGTTTTGTCCATGTAATATTAGATTAGGAATTTGTTTCTCTGTTAAATCCTTAAATTGATAAAGTGAGCGATTTATAATTCAATCAACACAATCGATGATTAAATCATTAATATTATAATTATATAAATTTTTCATTTTTCATTTCTTAAAATATAATTAAAAGATTTAAATTAAAAATTAATCGATTCAATTGATCAGTTCAATCAATCAATTCATTGGTTTTTACTAATTTTTTTAATTTTTTGTAATTCAACTGCTCATCAATTTTTTTAAGTAAATTAAAATTAATGAGATGACTAATTCACAATTTAACTGATATAACTGGTGTCATTGATTTGATATTTAAAACATTGGTTTCAACTGTTATATTTGATAGATATATATGGAAAAAAGATCATCAATTGAACTCGCAAAGGGTCATAGCCCATAGGCGCTAAAAAGTTAGATAATGTAAGTCAAATGAGAAGTTAAGTGAAATGCGCACTAGAATATTAAAAAGTTAGATAATGTAAGATATGTACTTTTTATGAAGAATTGAAACTTTATTGGGTGTTGAGTTTGCATCCGTGTTGAAAACTAAATGTGGGAAGAGACTATTAATACTCTAATATGTTAATTCATATTTCTTATTTTTTAATTTTTATTTTATTTTTCAAATTTACCCTTGTTGTTCAAGAGTCTTTTTTATCTTTTTTGGTACAAGAGTCTTTTTATCTACATACACTAATTTATTATTATAAAAAATGTTCATATTTTTCTATACCGTTAGTTTTTTTTTTAATATTCACGTCAAAATATTTTATACAAATTGTTCTTAATTGAATGTAAGCCATATATCGCTCGAGTGAATAAACTTCTCATTCATTAATAATTTGTCTCAGACATTAATGATATATATAGTGGTATCAATCTGTTTTTCTTATTTTTCTTTTTCTTTTTGTCATCATTAAATTAAATACATAAAAAAATTATACAAGGAAAAGAAGACTAAAAAAATTTGAAACCGTATATGTACCAGAGTTCTTTACATTTTTCAATCATGTTATCTTGTTTTTTAAAAATAAACTTGCATGATTGGCCCTAACAAAAATAATAAGAAGAAGAAAAAGGAAAATAAAAACGAAAGCTTGAAAATTGAAATAGTTGCCTGTAGTGTGCCCATAAAAAAACCAAAGAAAAAAAAAAGAAAAATAGAGAGAAGGTGGTTTTACACTTTTACTGATTATTCTCATGCTAGAATTTAGAATTCACCATTCGTTGGGGGCATTGACACTTTAATATGCTTATTTATATTTCTTATTTTTAAAAAAAATTGTGCTTTTAAAATTTTTCAAGTTAGTATTTTCAGAGTAGATAAATTGAATAATGATTGTAAATTAGTTGTAATTAATTTGGAGTGTGAATATGCAACTAAAATACTAAAATGAATTTAAGTGTTGAAAAAAAAACAACTTAAATAAGAGTAAATTTGAAAAGCACAATAAAAAATTTAAAATAGGAAATGTAGATAGGTATATTAGAGTGCTAATAGCTCCACCTTTAAATGTGTGTTGTATTTGATTGGTAAGTAACTAACAAAAATAATAATTGTTATTTAAGACAATTATTTTTATTCTTTTTGGTGAGAAGACACAAAATTAACATAAGGGTAAAAGGAAAAAAAAAAATCACCCCAAACGACTCATGTCCCATGCGATTTTTAAAAAATATATTGAAATTTAGTAAAGAAAAATACTTTTCACACACATCACTCACATAAGTTTAAGTGGCACAATCAGAGTATAGACATATAAAAATAAAGTGAGATCAATTATGATCAAATTGTAAAAATATTGTGTAAATGTGATGTGATTTTTGTGTAAATGTGTGTAGATAACATCACTTTTTATTAAATATGCAAAAAACTTTGTCTCTAATTCATCAAACATTTATTTTATTAATAGAAAATATTATATGCATTTCACTTGATCACTTTAAATCGCTAAAACCCTTTAGGTTAAATTAATAATTAAGATTTTAACAATAAAAACCAATTAAAAAAAGGTGCTTTCTGTGGTACCCTTGCATTTGGAAGGGTTCAGAACCCCTTCTTAGTTGTACCAATTAAATACAATCATGTGTCTTGTAATATCCACATCATTAATAAGTTCTTTTATAACTCATAAGGATATATAAATTCTAAAATTTATAAAATTGACCCAAGGACCATTTTATAAAATTTAAAATATTTTACCCAATTTTAACCGTAAATTAGAACAACCTTAATTCAACATTTCTCTCCCAACTCGTATGACCCCCAACCCAAAGTCGTATAAACCCTAACCCTTGCCATTTCCATCTTCTTCTTACCTGATGCTTCTGAAGTGGACATACCCAAAATTTTTAGACCATAACTTCACCCCGTGCTCAAATTGGTTGGAGTTTGTTGCTGCACCTCCTTCGTTGCTGACCCTAACCCCAACTCGTATGAACTTGACTCTTGCCCCATTTTCATCTTCTTCTCACCCGAGGCTTTCGAACTGAACATTCACACAATTTTCGGACCATAACTCCACCGTGTGCCCAAATTGATTGGAGTTCGTTGCTGCACCTCCTTCGTCGTCTTCGAATTCACACACGCGCACTCTCTCTCTCTCTCGCTATGGCTGCAGTCGAAGCTCTCCTTCATACCAGTTTTCTCACTGAGCCAGTCAACGACGTCAAGCCCTTCCATGATGTCCAGGTTTCCCTTTTATCCTTTCAAAAATCTCTCTTTTTTTATAAAAATAATATGCAACTTGTAATCCTTAACTGGTATGAAGGGTCTGTATTTGTTGGTTTATATCATGCATTTGTTCTATATCTGTTATATTCTTCACTGTGACGCAATTTTTATTATTATTTTTTTGTTTCTACAATTTGAAGCTTCATAATATCACACAAAGAGACACAGTGAAATAGATTTGACACAGAGGCAGTAGCATTTAAGATTTCCGAATCCAAAACTTCCATACTGGTGTTCCCGTAATCATCAAAACAACAAAGTGTCTTGTTTTTATGATAAACAAAGTATATATGAGGCAAAGTACAAGATACATGCTAGGCATCTCAAAAGCAACACAATAAAAGTTTTACTCAGGGTGTCACCCCCTTACTCATCTTTGTTTTGTGAAGAAGTGTTGCATTCTCTTTCTGTTCAAACTGCCCAAACTATGCAGTAATTTGGCTTTTAATTTCATAATCATCACTCCATACTAAGGATGATATTATTAGAAACATGAAAAAGTTTTACTCGGTGTCACCCCCTTACTCATCCTGATTATGTGCAGCTTCATGCGTTTCCTCCTTACACTTTTGTCTCAATTTAAAGAGGCAAGTAAAGAATAGGAAGGATTATTTGTTTAGGCTTCATATATAAATCATGGGGATGCTATTATACCAAGGTCTAACATTTTGATTAACCTTCATAAAATCTAGTAGCACTTTGAAAACTGTTAGAAGCATCCAATTGGATGGAAAAGGAGAAAAGATAGAATATATTTAAGTAATAAGACTGAATAATCATCATGTTGTGATTTGAAATACTGACCTAATACTGATCATCTAGGTCAAACACGAGTATAGTACAACTAGTACAAGCCAAGCCAAATAACACTCTTAATATAAGAAGACTCATAACAGAATAATAATCCTAATATTCTAGCAAAAAACTTACCACTTTATGTAGGTCGCATAGTCTACTTGGATCCACAAAGGTATGAGGAAGAAGCTTAAATATTTCTTGTGCACCAGAAAAAACTACAGGAAAGGAAGAGTTTGAAAGTTAGTGTTAGAGTCACTTTTCAACATTAATTAGGCATAAGTAAATGGAATATCAGAAATCATTAGTCCATGAATACAGTTAGTATCATTTGGCATTATGTCATCTTAAGAAAGGATAGGCAATATGCGAAGTTAGAGTATCATTTCCTAACAACAACGCCTATAAAGACCGTATCGTCATACCATTTCCTGAACTAGTAAATACAAAAACCAGGGGACAAATCCCCAACGGCAATCCCTGGGTTACAATTTCTTCGCCAACAGATATCACAGCAGCCTTAGCAGCAGCCAAGGAAGGGTACATGTAAGATGATCCCAGTGATAGGAAAGGTGTTGAATATCCAAGACTTAAAAACCCTGGGATAAATAGATAAGATGTCTAGTTTCAAGGTAGATAAAGTCATTCAATTTGGAAATATGATAACAGGTGTGTTAGGAGAAGCATACGCTGTCCTAATCCACGTAAGAAGTCAATCATCCCAGCTCTACCAACGAATTTCCCAAATGCAAGTAACCTTTTCCCCTTGTCCCCAACAATTAATTCATAGTCATATAACGATGCCCTCTCAGCTAGGATCTAAAACAAGGGGGAGAAAATAACAAAAAAGAAAGTCATAATGGCAAGAAACCACCACAAATTTGAAGTAAAGTTTCAAACATGAAGAATTAGATAGATATACCTTATCCAGCAAAGGCATGTTTTCTTTCTGTGCTTTATGGGTATGGGAGAAGAAGGCATAAGCTCTATCTGGTAAAATAATCTCTAGCTGCACCAAAGCCATAATTAATAGGATCATATGTATCAAAAATTTTGCACTTACTTGTGATCAGCTAAAAATTAACATAGGTAACTAGACACACTTGCAGGAACATAATTAAGCCCTGAAAAAATAAAATCAAACCTTTGGTTGTTTAATGCCAAGGATGAGACCACATTGTGACAAGTCTTAGGATATTTGGCAGCCAACCTTCTCAATATTCACGGGAGGAGATCCTGTCCATTACTCTTGCAACTGGAAGAAAAGGTTTGTTTCTACCGCACACTCCAAAACATCAAAATAGAAAATGATTAATCATGAACATTTAAGCACTTAAATAACATATAAATTATATAATGGCCAGTTTATCAGAAAACATAAACAAAGGATATTGTACTACCTGAACAATACAATTCGCATGTTTGCATCATATCAGTCTCCTCCTCTCCCACCTGAAAAGCCAAACATGCATGTGCACACAACAAAGAATTCTTTGAAGTTATTCTTTTCTAACTCCTAATGTTATATCTCTATTTAGGAGAACTCTATGTTACTTTCTTCAATCTAAGTGAACAGAAAATGGTGATATATGCAAAGACATCATATCGGCTCATTCGCATAAATTCCTGTAAGGGCAAGGAAGTGTGGAGTGGAAAGGGCATAATAACAACGCATGGAACGTTATCAATGGAAGTGGAAATTCATGGATATGCACTATTTGTTCTGCATTGCTATTAGACTACTAGTTTAGCTAGACATATTAAAAAATGGAAGAAAAAAAATCTCATTGCTGAGCCTTCATTTTTCTATTTAATCCCTCTTCCCCTCTTCGACGATAGGTATGATTTGAATGTTAATGCGTTGCTTTTAAGACATATTACATAGTATAGGTAATGATAATTGTGTTAGTCAGCCTCTTCTGTTTTTCTGAGTACTATATATTGCCTGATGGTTATGGTGAAAGAACACAATTTATTTGTCAAATAAAATCATGGCATAATAGGCACGCATTAAAGTGGTCATCGATGGTACCAATTGATTCCTATCAGAAAAAGGAAATTCAAGTGGTGTTGCTATAAAAAGATAGCACTAGCAGTTAATGTGGCATGGCTTTGGTTCATTGTTCATTCCAAAGTCCCCATGAAATATAATGACTTAAAAGGACAAGATGTACAATAGTGACAACCAAAACAAGGTATCAAAATTTTTGTTTATTTGTACAGAATCACTGCATGTGTTTAATTAATTGTCAAATTAATTTAAACGCTTAATTATTTATAATTATTCACTTATTCAGATGATAGGGCTAATTGATTATGTTAAACATATTTAACCAATAAATATTTATATAATAATTAATGAATATAAAAGAAATTGATCATAAAATTGTAATTCAACGTTATGGTTAACCATAAGTGATTAAGTAGTTTAATCAGTAGAACAATTGGTTAAATTACTCATAGCTCATTAAACAAGTTAGAGGACGAAGTGCTGAGCAATAATTTCCTCTTGAAATTTAGAAAAAGCTAAGAGGAAGACAGAATGATCAATGATCCTAACATCAACCAACCAAAATTTATCATATTTATTCATTTATCATTTGGTTAAAATACAATTTATTCCATTTAACTTTTTTTCATGTGCATATTACCTCCTGAGTTTTAAAGAAGTGTAATTAACCCCTTAAAGTTTCTTGATAGATCTTATAATCTCTCACTATTGAGAAATTTTTTTAAAAAAATAAGAAAATATAATTTATGTACATAGTCCACTGGGTACACATATGGGAGGATAATAGAAGTTCCAAGTAAAAACAATAACCTGCCAAAATTTTAAACTCATCCATAAATGAAGGCAAATCTCCGAGAAAAAGATCAATAAACCGTGTCCCAAGTCAATTTCAAACAAAGTGTTAATAAAACATGAACTTCATTAAAATCATATAACATTAGCTTTACATAATCCATACAAATAATGCACATTCAAACAGCTGGAAATCTCTGCACAATCTCGCACATGGGAATGAAACAATTTTGTTGTACGTGTGGCAACACCAGTTGAATGAAGAGGCAGAAACAGCTACAGCTGCAAATCTTAATTCAAAGTGCACCAAGCACGGGATCATGCCCTGAATTGGTGTCTCTGCTATTTGTGCGTCATTGGCTAGCAGATGGTTGTTGTGACCGTTATTGTGCTGGCGATACAATGCACGTAATCTTCCAATCCCTCTTTCCAGTACTTTCTGCTCCATTGAATTTCACATTGCATAACACACACATCAAACTTAGATAAAAATTATGTGTTTCTTTTCTATTAAGATATTAATACATAAATAAAATGCAACATATCTTCACAAGGATTTTCCTAGAAGGGGTATGTGCTCATAATGTAACTCCCTTGAAATGCACAGTATCCAGATTGACATTTTCTAAGGAACAAAAGATTTCCAAATTACTTGACACTTACAATATTTGATAAGCTGCTCTTGCGCTAAATTTTCTAATCGTTGCTTGAGAGCTTTATTCTCCAATACGAATGCATGCTACCTGGCTGTGAAGCATAATTCCCTCTCCGAGTGCAACAGGTTAATACTTCAACACATTGGATAGAAGTATAGTAAACTACACTGATGCCATGTAATTTATGTAAGTGAGAGAGAGCACAGAAGTAATTGCTCTTTAAACTAAAAAAGAAAAAGCCACATTTACCTCCCTACAAGTGTGTCTAGTTACCTGTGTTAATTTTTAGCTGATCACAAGTAAGTGCAAAATTTTTTATACATATGATCCTATTAATTATGGCTTTGGTGCAGCTAGAGATGATTTTACCAGATAGAGCTTATGCCTTCTTCTCCCATACCCATAAAGCACAGAAAGAAAACATGCCTTTGCTGGATAAGGTATATCTATCTAATTCTTCATGTTTGAAACTTTACTTCAAATTTGTGGTGGTTTCTTGCCATTATGACTTTCTTTTTTGTTATTTTCTCCCCCTTGTTTTAGATCCTAGCTGAGAGGGCATCGTTATATGACTATGAATTAATTGTTGGGGACAAGAGGAAAAGGTTACTTGTATTTGGGAAATTACTGGTAGAGCTGGGATGATTGACTTCTTACGTGGATTAGGACAGCGTATGCTTCTCCTAACACACCTGTTATCATATTTCCAAATTGAATGACTTTATCTACTGACCTTGAAACTAGACATCTTATCTGTTTATCCCAGGGTTTTTAAGTCTTGGATATTCAACATCTTTCCTATCACTGGGATCATCTTACATGTACCCTTCCTTGGCTGCTGCTAAGGCTGCTGTGATTTCTGTTGGCGAAGAAATTGCAACCCAGGGATTGCCATTGGGGATTTGTCCCCTGGTTTTTGTATTTACTAGTTCAGGAAATGGTATGACGATACGGTCTTTATAGGCGTTGTTGTTAGGAAATGATACTCTAACTTCGCATATTGCCTATCCTTTCTTAAGTGACATAATGCCAAATGATACTAACTGTATTCATGGACTAATGATTTCTGATATTCCATTTACTTATGCCTAATTAATGTTGAAAAGTGACTCTAACACTAACTTTCAAACTCTTCCTTTCCTGTAGTTTGTTCTGGTGCACAAGAAATATTTAAGCTTCTTCCTCATACCTTTGAGGATCCAAGTAGACTATGCGACCTACATAAAGTGGTAAGTTTTTTGCTAGAATATTAGGATTATTATTCTGTTATGAGTCTTCTTATATTAAGAGTGTTATTTGGCTTGGCTTGTACTAGTTGTACTATACTCGTGTTTGACCTAGATGATCAGTATTAGGTCTAGTATTTCAAATCACAACATGATGATTATTCAGTCTTATTACTTAAATATATTCTATCTTTTCTCCTTTTCCATCCAATTGGATGCTTCTAACAGTTTTCAAAGTGCTACTAGATTTTATGAAGGTTAATCAAAATGTTAGACCTTGGTATAATAGCATCCCCATGATTTATATATGAAGCCTAAACAAATAATCCTTCCTATTCTTTACTTGCCTCTTTAAATTGAGACAAAAGTGTAAGGAGGAAACGCATGAAGCTGCACATAATCAGGATGAGTAAGGGGGTGACACCCGAGTAAAACTTTTTCATGTTTCTAATAATATCATCCTTAGTATGGAGTGATGATTATGAAATTAAAAGCCAAATTACTGCATAGTTTGGGCAGTTTGAACAGAAAGAGAATGCAACACTTCTTCACAAAACAAAGATGAGTAAGGGGTGACACCTGAGTAAAACTTTTATTGTGTTGCTTTTGAGATGCCTAGCATGTATCTTGTACTTTGCCTCATATATACTTTGTTTATCATAAAAACAAGACACTTTGTTGTTTTGATGATTACGGGAACACCAGTATGGAAGTTTTGGATTCGAAAATCTTAAATGCTACTGCCTCTATGTCAAATCTATTTCACTGTGTCTCTTTGTGTGATATTATGAAGCTTCAAATTGCAGAAACAAAAAAAAAATAAAAATTGCGTCACAGTGAAGAATATAACAGATATAGAACAAATGCATGATATAAACCAACAAATACAGACCCTTCATACCAGTTAAGGATTGCAAGTTGCATATTATTTTTATAAAAAAAGACAGATTTTTGAAAGGATAAAAGGGAAACCTGGACATCATGGAAGGGCTTGACGTCGTTGACTGGCTCAGTGAGAAAACTGGTATGAAGGAGAGCTTCGACTGCCGCCATAGCGAGAGAGAGAGAGAGTGCGCGTGTGTGAATTCGAAGACGACGAAGGAGGTGCAGCAACGAACTCCAATCAATTTGGGCACGGTGGAGTTATGGTCCGAAAATTGTGTGAATGTTCAGTTCGAAAGCCTCGGGTGAGAAGAAGATGAAAATGGGGCAAAAAAGGTTCATACGAGTTGGGGTTAGGGTCAGCAACGAAGGAGGTGCAGCAACAAACTCCAACCAATTTGAGCACGGGGTGAAGTTATGGTCGAAAATTTTGGGTATGTCCACTTCAGAAGCATCAGGTAAGAAGAAGATGGAAATGGCAAGGGTTAGGGTTCATACAACTTTGGGTTGGGGGTCATACGAGTTGGGAGAGAAATGTTGAATTAAGGTTGTTCTGATTTACGGTTAAAATTGGGTAAAATATTTTAAATTTTATAAAATGGTCCTTGGGTCAATTTTATAAATTTTAGAATTTATATATCCTTATGAGTTATAAAAGAACTTATTAATGATGTGGATATTACAAGACACATGGTTGTATTTAATTGGTACAACTAAGAAGGGGTTCTGAACCCTTCCAAATGCAAGGGTACCACAGAAAGCACCTTAAAAAAATTAAAACCTGGTGCTGGATTTCATTTGAATCAAAACCTATTAGCTATTGGGTCGGTCATTTGTAGTGGTTTTTCATTTGGTTATTAATAGGTTGATTTTGGAATTAATATTAACTTGGGCCTTGCTATTTTCGAATTGTTGAATTTTAGCCAGTTGTTTTTCTTGTTGTAAAAAGAAAAGGAGAAAAAAATAAAAAAAAAATATAAAGTCAAATTGTGCAAACTCGGTCAAAAATGGCACGTATAAAACAAATACTCATCGCCAAATAGTTATAACTAAGTGGGTATCAATACTCTTTGGTATTGCGGTCATCTCCAGGACTGTAGTTTTTTTTCTTAAAATCTTCGGCACGGTTGAGTATATTGACTAATCAACTTATATAGTTAGATCAAAGGTAAATAATCTATATTAGGATTAAAAAATTTATGAGAGTATTTACTATAATATGATTTCAATTAATTAATATAGTTAGAATTTTAATATATAACCTTGTGCCAATTAATATTTACCTCACATGTTTATTTATCACTAATTTCCAACCCCTTGAAGTTAGAATTGTGTGTCAATTTGATGTTGAAGGTTTAATCTTTCATCAAATTAACTTTCTCTTTTTCTATCCTACTAGTGTTTATATTTCTAATGTAACCATTTTAATAAAATAAAAATAAAAATAAGAGTAAATTCCTATTTTAATCATTTAAAGATATAATTGTCATCACTTTAGTCATCTAAATAGTTTTAAGATTAATTTAATATCTCAATCATAAAAGATAACTTTAAATTCGCTCTTCATTATATAAATCGCGAGATTAAGGAACTAATTTTTTTTATAAATTTTAAAGAACTAATTTGATATCAACTTTGTTTGATTAAGAGACAAATTTGACATTATTTTCTATGACTTAGAGACTAAATTAATGTAAATTATTTTTATGATAAACTGATGTCATTATCAATAATTGATGGGCTAAATTAATGTAATTTTTTTTAGAGAAACAAAGTAATAACAATTACATCTTTAAAAGACTAATATAGGAGTTTACTCCAAAAAAAATATTATTCCTTGCCATTGTCCAGCAGAAAAAAGTCGGGAAATTACTCTATTGCTTTTATATTTTAAAAGGCTTTTAGTGTCTTATTCGATCCCATGTAATAATTGATTACTTATTAGCCAAGCAAATCCATATGTAATAAAAAGCTTAAAAGCTACCTAACCTAAACTGATGCTTGGCCGAATGGTTAAGAGGCATGTTCTTTATTTTGACTACTGATCAATTATGAACCTTGATTAAGTACTTAATATGTACTACATTGATGTGGGGTGCAAGTATAGAACTATGTATGGCCTCTTAAGACTCAAAAAAAAAATTTTGAACATCTTTCAAAACTATAAAATCTTTTGATTTTTTTTATATAATTTAACATTTGACCCTTCAAAAGATTAAAATTAATATTTGGGCTTCTCCCAATGTGAAATTTCGGATTTCATCTCTAGTGGGTAGCATCCATAGCCATAAGAGAAACTTAATATTGGTTGGCATGACATTACAAGATAATACTATTAGAGAGAAAAAAAAACAACTAAATTGAATATGTCCTAACCTTAGAATGATATAACCTTTCTTTTTCCATAAACTTTTGTTAAAAGAAATAAAAGTAACATAACCTTATTTAGCAATAGTGTGTTAACTTTTGATTTATAATATTGCACAACAAGAAATTTGTAGATTAACGACGGACGTGTCTCTCGCTAATTAGAGATGAAATTTTACCGTCTCTAAATTTTAAAATTTCATCGCTATTCAGTCTCAAGATTCGTCTCCTGTTCTTTAATTAGAAACAGAAAAATTATCTCTGTTTTCGTCTCTAAATTCGAGACAGATTTTTACATCTCTAAATCTGTCTCTAATATTTTAAAAAATATAAAAAAAAATAGACATCTAATTGTGGTTTATCACAACTAGACACATTCATTATATATATATATATAGAGAGAGAGAGAGAGAGAGAGGACATATCTAGTGAGAGGAGTTTTTATTGTGAGAGGGTGAGAGGAGTAAATCTTGACCATATAACTATATATGGATGATCAAGATTAAAAGTTACTTGAAAGTCATGTGACCACTTAAAAAAGTCACGTACATTTATGTTCTAATCTTGACCATTCATGAAAGATCCAATGGTCAAGATTTACTCCTCTCACCTCTCATAATAAATATTCCTCTCACTTGAGTAAGATCCTATATATATATATATATATATATATTCATATGCACATAATTATCCTAAACCAAAATTTACCAAAAATCACGATAAATGATCAATGACACAATAAAATAAAGAACGGGAGACAAATCTTGATAACTGAATATGAGTGAAGTTAACTACACACATAAAAAGAAAGTACATATATAATCATTTTCCTACAATGCATTACTCGTAAAGCCTAAGGTCTCAAACAACAACTAATGGACAAATGAAATATTCATTAATAACAATAAAAAGAAAATACATATATAATCATATGAGTTAACCACATAACTGAGCAGATTTATCAACAGCCTATAGCAAAAAGACCAATTATAATTGAGAATAAGCAAAGTTCATAATTTTCTTCTTGTGATAACATTACATGTTGTTTCTTTGGTGCTTATATGACCAAAGATAGCCTAGTACATTATGATCTATGGAAGTTATGTAATCACAACAAAGAAAAGCCATTCTTACATGAATTTTGCACATCATTCTACATAAATTAGGACCACCCAGACAATTAACATCAAGATAATCATGTCCTTTCACACCAAAACAAAATCTTAACCCACAATCTTTCTGACATTTGTTATACTATTCCCATGCCATGATGTATAGACCTAAAATGGATCCACTAATCATTGGCAATGCATTTATTCATTTGTTCTACATATACAAATGGAAAAAAGGATTTCCTATACACATTGGAACATGTTAAAGTAGAAAATTCTCTTTATTTGGATACTATATCAATACTTCCCTTGTTTGTCAAAAAAGAATATTTGTTAAAATTTCACTTGATAACTATTTGGACAAAGTTATACTTGCAAATACTCTACTCATCAATGTCTATCATAAAGAGCAACTAATTATCTATATTTTGCCAAGGGAAATAAAATTTTTGTAGATACTTACAATAGGCTTACTTTGGATATTGTGTGTACAATGTGCCCATTTCAAAGTGTTAAGGGTTTCCTCAACATTAATATCAACAAGACTTACACAGGTTGCAACAGATATATCTTTTTAAATAATAGAAGAAATAAAAGGAAAATAAAGTTAGTGAACAACAGATATATCAAAATCTTAATCCATCACATTAGGAACTATTTGTCTCTTTCATGGACCTTGAGCTTTCAACACATCTTACGTGAAGGGAATGCTTGTGCAGACTAGCTAGCAAAGCAATGAGCTTCTTCAGACCAACCTTTTGTTTCTACAGACATATGCCCTCCTCATCTAGCCTCTGCCTTGTTAGCTGATGCAATGGGTGTAGTCAGGCTTAGGCTGTAGTTTTCTTTCTTTTTGTTTATTTTTCTGACTGATAAAAAAAAGGAAAATAAAAAGTGAGACCACTTGGTCAATAAATAATTAATATTCCATGAACAAAGAACATGTACCTATGGCTCAATATGAAATAACCTTTAATGGGTACAATATGTAATATGCAATAACCTTTAATGGGTCAAATGAAATGAATTTTAACGAAAAGGATGTAAGGTAATTGTATGAACAAACTGAATTTAAAAAAAAAATTAACCAAGAGGGAAAATATGAATGTTAAAAAATATGTTCAAAAAGCAATCAACAAGTTGAGTAAAATACTCCAAACAATAAAACAAGATCATGAACCTAAATTATGTCCATCTACCAAGTAGCAATACTTGAGTTAATCTACCAAAGGAATATATCCAGCACATTTGTTTAGAAGAAACACCGGTAGGAAAAAAAAATCAATGAAACCTACCATACCATTTCATCCAAAAATAAACACCAACTTTGGAATATATAGGATGTAAAAGAAGCCTTGCGAACAAATTGTCTACTTCTATTAAAGATAAAATTAGACAAAACTGCAAGTATATGAATAACAAAAGTTAGCAAGCTAACCAAACAAAGGGATTAAAACTCTTGCATTCAACCCTATTCAAGCCGGCAAACATAGCTTGAGAATCATTCAACAAAGAAATCTTAAAGTATCCTCCATTTCTGAAACGTTCAAGCATTTTAAAGTTATTGAACAACCTCCTTTGTACCCAACTCTTAGACAATTGAAATTGAAATTGAAATTTCAAAATTCTCTTCCATGCGTTCACTAACTTCTTCATTTTTAAACATAAAAATGCTATGTTACCATAATTTTAAATAGTTGAAACTAAATGTCACCCCCATAATTTTAAAAATATTTGTAACAAATGCAACCTTCATTTTAACGTGTGGCTTCAAATTAGTCACCCCATCCCCAAACTAAAACAGAGACTTATAATTCTTAAGCTAACTATATGTCTTTTTCACTTGTTAGCAGGCAAAACTCTATGTCAATTTTTTAAAAAAGCAAACTTGTAAGTTCAGTCCATAGACCCATTTCTCAGAAATATGGAACACAATTGGATGCCCAAATTTCTAAATTAAAATTCCAAATTCACCTTATTGACATTCAATTTCAAAGAAACAGTGAGAAGCAAAAAAATAAGCCAAAAGTGAAAAGGAACAAGAAAAAGGAATAAAAGATAAAAGATAAAATGGGAGTGACATCATCAAAAAAGAAAGAAAAGGGGTGAGAGAGAGAGAGACAGAGAGACATTGAAGATGAGGGCCTTGTTGGAAAAATCCCAACCCAAGCTACCCCTAAAGTGTAAGTTCTAGAACAACACCAACACCAATTGCTTGTAGAAACTGAGAAATAGAAGAGCAAAGAGGGTGAGGACTCACCTGAATAGGAGCGAGAAACAAAGTGATTATTGATGGGTTTGATATTAGCGAGAAACTAGCATACATACTACTTGGTATACCCTCAACAATATATATTTCACACCATGATCAAATTTCATCATACTAGGATAATGCAAATTACAACTTTTGAGCACTCAAAGGAGAGCATAGTAACACCCAATTTATCCATAAATTCTCAAAGTGTGAAATAGCACTTTTTGTTATTTACATTTAACCACCAAAGTCAGCATACAAGGATTCATGGACTCACTAAATAATTAGCAATAAGAGTAAATGGTTCAGGCATTTTATCAAGCAGTTTCCACTCATATGAGGGCAAGCAAGAATAGAAAAATTAATTAACTCAAAATAAAGTGCCAAAAAATCAATACAGAGTCATTCAAGCCATTCATCAAACAGGTGGAATGCAGTGGAACAGAATTCATCAAACCATGCATTAAGATTGTTACAGCTCTCATGTTACAAAGTTCAAAAGATTAAATCAACACTACAAACTAATACTCAGTTACACTTTTAATAATATTCAAACCAAAAAAAAATGAGGGATTTCCCATATATTCTTGCTTAAATAGAACAATGATGACTCAAACTGATGCTCTAGCTCCTCCCTGCGTTGCTTTTGCTCAAACTTCACTTCTCTACTCTCCCAATCTTAGCCTCGATAACTGCTTGGAGCCTCTTTTTTCGCCTCTCTAAAACTTTGACTCCTACCCTGTGTGTCTGTGAGTGTGTATTTTTTAGTATGATCTCGTGTGTCTATTACTGCCTCACTGCTTGGGGTTTTATAGGGTTGAGTTCGCGTCTTTTCAATGATAAATTCATGTGATTTCCCTTGATTGAAATAAAAATGAAACAAAAAAGGGAAATTACTCTCACGACAAAAGAAAAAAAGGAAGGAATTGTGCTTACCTAATTCATGCTCTCATGAATGAGGGGTTGCTCGTGATCAGAAAAGGAAAAGATTTGGGTCTTGGGTGTGACTTGATGCGAAATTGGAGTGTGATGGAGGGTGGTGGTGCGGCTAGGGTTTGGATGAAGGTTGAATCCGCGTCCCTCAAATCCCGCATTTCCTTATCAAAATCACACAAGACAAAAAAAAAAAGGAAGGAGGTGAGGTGAGATTGTTTCTGATCCTGGCAGAGGCTTGAACGTGAAATCATCGCAAGGGGGAAGATGGTGAGGTGCGGCTAGGTCTTGGATGAGAAGGAGGAGATGGGTGGGCAGCTAGAGTTTGGAGGGGAAGGAGGAGGCAGAGATGGAGTGAGAACAATGAGAGTTTTTCGATTGAAGAATTGGGTTTTCTGATGAGGTGCATGATTTGTGCTTTGGGAAGAATGAGTTTCCGATTTGGGAATTAGATTTAGGTTAAAAAAATTAGAGACAGAAACAACCTATATCTATTTTTAAACAAAAATATTAATTAAATTATATATTAGATCATATATATAATTTAGAGACGGAACACATCTGTCCCTAAATATACTTCACTTTTTAAAACACTTATTTAACCAACTAGAGATGAAATTAGAGATGAAAAATTTAAAGATAGATAAATTTCATTTCTAAATTTCGTCTCTAAACATATTTAATTTTTTAAAATGTTACATTGAACAAATAGAGATGAAATTAGAGACAAAAAAATTTGAGAAAGTAAATTTTGTCTCTTAGCATATTTGACTTTAAATTGACTAAATAGAAATAGAATTAGAGACAAAAAGTTTGAGATGGACACTTCTATCTTTAAATTTTGTCTCTAAGTTTTAAATTTTATTTTATTTTCTCTAAATCACTAAATTTGTCTTTATTTTCATCTTTATTAGAGACAGAACTGTTTCCATCTCACTCGTTAAAGGGCTTTTGCAATGTCTAGTTTGAACTGATAGCCTCAGTACTTGGAATGATGATTAGTTTTATATTCAAAGAGTGTAGATAAATCTCGTAAGACCAAAACACATACAAAACAAATTAAGGATTAATTCAATATTTGTCTTGGTGAAGCTATCATTGAATTCCTGAAATTGCATATTCTAACAATATAAAATAAATTTCACCAAAATGACAAATTTATAATCTCTTAAAGTTGCATATGTCCTCAACAATATATTTCGTGAGATATACTATCTCACGTCCAATTTAAATTTTATTTTTAAAAAAAACTACAGTTGAGAAGTGTTTTACAATAACAGTATCATTGCTTTTTTCTTTCTTTCTTTTTTTTTGACATGGATGGACTCAACTAGCTTAAGAGTTTCATATAAGGCGTCTATGTACTCTCCAAGGGCATGGATTCGAGTTTCCTCTAATAATCTCGCTTGACAGTCATCCCTCTTAAGAGAAATTCCTTATTGCACCCAAGAGTCACACGGTTGTGTAGCCTTCTGGTCATCCCTCCCTATGGCTTGCACCATGTATGAGTGAATAGCTTTCGTGTGGAAAAATTCTTTGAGTGAGTGTCCTAGTGGCAGTCCTCTAATTAGGTGGACATCTGCTTATCTTTCATGATTCCAAATATGTCACTCTAACTAATAATATTGGAATAACTTATTCTTTCTATAACTTCAAAAAAAAATTATTGTTCTTTTTGATATATTAGTAAAATTAGTAAGCCCTCAAAGGATTTGCCAAAAAAAAAAAAAAAAAAACCTCAAGGATGATTTTGTAAAATTATATTTGCATCTTGATCGAGTCTCACTTAGCAATGATAGTTTGGCAATTTTTATTTTGTTTAATTTCATGGTTAGTTTTGTAACTATCTTTTGCACTCAGTGGTAAGGTGTTCGTACAGTTGCTTTAAAAAATAACAAATGACTTATGTATCCCTAGTAAAATATGTTCTAAAAGACAAATGTATCAGTTTTGAATGCTATAAACCTGGTAACATGATCACTTATATGTCAAAATAAGATTTATTTTAAAAAAAAAAAATTAGAGTGAGTACGTGCAGACTGTCTCCACAACGTGACTAAGTCATTTATAAATAATGTTACTCAACTTTTTATTAGTATTTTCATTCTGTCGTTTTTTTTTTTGTTTGTATACATTTTGTGACGGCGAACTTCATTGATGTTGTTGTGCTTGTTTTGTTAGAATTTTTTTGAATTAAGGTTTCTATTGTTTGGTATATATTTAATTTTATAAAATAGATTGAATGGATAACTTACAACGTGTTTTGATGGGAATATGGGATATGTATAAATTCAAGGCGTTTATATATATATTTCACGTAATTATATAAGAGTCCTCTTAATTCCCAATTACATATATCTTTAAATCTTTACTATTGACTGATCCATTGATATAGTACTCATAGTCCCTTGCTTCGTTTAATTTCTATTATCCAGCCACATGATGAGAACAAAGTGAGCGTTTATTCCATCAACTTTCACCAAAACGACAGAAAAAAGTAAAAAAAGACACAGTAAATTAACAAATATAATCAATCATAAATAATATATTTATTGCAATAACTATAATTTCCTTCATTTTTTTTACGATATAATTTCCTTCATTCTTATTCTAACAATAATAGCAATCAAATAGGATCAATACATATACATCTCCATTTCCCATTCCCCTTCATGACCAATATAGGACCTCCTTAGAACAAAAAAATAATTAAAAAACTAAATATTTATTTACAAATACAATTGTTTAATGAATGAATCTTCTAACGTTATTTCAAATAAAAAAATAAAGAATCTCGTAACATTATTTACTAGAACCATAAAGTCTAGTTTCTTTCTTGAGAAAATTCTTGAACCATAGTGCAGAGAGTTTTTGGTATCTTTTCACGTCATTTTTGTAATCTACAAAGGTCATTCCAAATCGCACTGTGTAACCTAAAGACCATTCAAAATTGTCGAACAAAGACCATACATAATATCCCCTTACATTCACGCCATTCCTGTCATACATAAATTAAAAGGAACCAAATTTAAAAGGTGCTAAAATTGTAAGATAAAAAAAAAACAGAAACCTTTTATATATGTAAAAGATTACTTACCTAATTGCAGATCGTAGATAAAAGAGATGACGATAATGATAGTCAACTCTGAAAGTATCCATAAGTGATTCTTCTATTGATAGTGTCGGATCATCAAACTCATTTATACCTATAAATTAAGTGAAATATGTATAATGCAAATTGTCATACATATTATTTTCAACAGATTGAGGAAAAAAAATCACATATGATGACGTATGATATAGCAATCAAGGAAACTAAATATGAAACATAGATAGGTGTTATTTACCATTTTCAGTAATGTAGATCAAGGGGTTATTGTACTTTTCCTTGGTGTATAACAGAAGGTCTTCAATTCCTCTTGGATAAACATACAACCAATCTGAAGCAATCTGCATAATAATAACAAGAGGATTCTTTTATATTTTATCAAATGGATTAATTAAACTTGTAAATGAGTCACAAGTTTCGGTGGCCACACACGTACCTTTATACCTATGGGTTTCCCATCGCGCTCAACTGCATTCAATCACGAATATAAAATTAAGAAATGCCATTTTCAGGAATGATCAAATTCAACATGTGCAATTTAGAAAATTGATAGATAGATGGATAGCAGATAGTCTTTACATGAAGAATTGATCAGAGAATCTGTTAGGTAGCTGGGTCTGGCATTGCTTAGATGAGGTGCATCGGAGGCATAGGCTGAAGAGTAATAGTTAAGGCCAATAAAATCAAATGAACCAACGAGTAGCCTGCTTTGCTCTGTAGTGAACTTTGGCAATCGTGTTCTCACGAGCGATCGCATGCTTTTTGGATAGTCTCCTGATGTTAGCGGATCCATAAACCTGCAAGTGCAATCAATCAGCTTTTAATTTTCAATTATGCTTTTCTTTTTCTATCAATAAGTCAAGGACCCTTATCAAAGCCTTAATATATATACCACCTTAAATCCCTGACCCAACTCTTGAAGGCCTTGGCAGAAGGAGAAATGCCTACAGGCCTTAGTAGGTGCACAATTATGGATCCGAACATCCAGGCATATAGAGTGTGTTTGGGAAAATTAGAAAAAAAAAGATTATGTTGATAATCTGTTTTTATATAATTAATTATTGTAATAATCGATTATAATTAAAATCTGTTTTTGTTTAGATATATTTGTTAAAAAATAATTTTAAGATAATCTATTTTATTTGGATGATGCAAAATAATCACTTTTACATAGTATATTACGAAAAAATGTATGAATATATTTGTTTATAATATGCTCAGAGTATCTACTGAAAAAATATTACGGGAATTACAAGAATTGCTTGTGAATAATCTAAAACTAATTCATCAAACTGTCCAACAATAATGATGGTGTAAAACAACTTAAATTTGAGTTAAAAAGCTTTTTTAAAAAATAAGTTATCTACCCAAACATAATAAATTATTCCCAAAATCACTTATTACTCCCAAAACAGCTGAAATTCAACAATTTCATCTTTCCCAAAGAAGCTCATAGTCCCATATATATATATAGCTCATATTCATTTTGAAAATAAATTAAAATTCATAGACACAGAGAGAGGGAGCTCTTACCATCCATACATGAAGTCAATTGCTCTTTCAGCAGCCATTTGATCGGATTTGGAATCTGAGTGCGGCAGGAACCAGTTAGCTACCAAGGTTATGCCTATCAAACCCTTTTGAGAAGCCTGCACACACGTATTCAAATATTTTGGTTCATTATAACTATTCAAAAAGCAATTAATGAGTCCAACAAACCTTAAAAAGGTACAATGCTGAGTAACAACGAACCTGATACTTGGTCTTGTACACACGGACGGCAGCTGCATGTGCAAGAAGTTGGTGGTGCGTAACCAAATAGGGCTCTGTGGCAGAATCACCGCCTGTGCAATTTTGATTCAACCAATCAGAACAACGACCTGGTGCCATCTGCCCATTTGCATAGCCATTTTGGCTATAAGTCCATGGCTCGTTCAAAGTAACCCAATACTTCACCCTATCACCGAATTCCTTGAAGCAAAGTTCCGCATAGTCCCGAAAATCTTTTCTGAAATAATTAATATGGGTGTTCGATACATTACAATCATATCTAAATATTGTATTTGCTAGGCATAGAATAAGCTAAGCTTTGGAATGGAGACTCACGCTATACGAGGGCTTAAGAAGCCGCCGTACTCATCTTCTAAGGTTTGGGGAAGATCCCAATGGAACAGAGTCACAAATGGTTGTATGCCTGCAATTGTTGATATTTGTTTAATTACGATTATCAACAACAAGAGAAAATGGTAAAAGACAAAATGTCTGATGAAAAGTTGAATAACCGCACCATTAGCCACTAGCTCGTTGATGAGGTTGTTGTAATAGTTGATTCCTTCTTTATTTATACCTCCACTTAGCTTTCCTTCTGTGAATATACGATTTATAATAATAAAATTAATATTAATTTTAAATGGTAATTAAAGTGAAACATCCAACTTGGTGAAATTTAGTCCAAAATAGTCTTTGATTAACATTTGACTTACTTGGCAGTATTCTAGACCAAGATAAGGAGAATCTGTATGAATCCAAGTTCATATCCTTCATGATCCCAACATCTTCCTGTAATATATGTTGCAAACAATATTTTATTATATTGCGCTGAAAATTAAAATGAAATAAAAAGAAACTACTCAAGGAAGTCTATCGATTTTTCATTTGTTTTACTTTAAATTAGAATTCAAATTTTGTTTGCCGGTCAAATTATATATATTCATACCTAGGGTCTACTTGGTTCTTTAACTAATCATTTTACTGTATGATTTTATAATTTTACAGCTCATAAAGTGAAATGCAAGTAATAATTATTAATAAAAGTGTAAGTAGTAATTGTAAATTTAAAAATTAGAAAATATTTTTGTATCCATAATTTATATTTAATCACCTATACTTTATACTTATTATGAATTCCACATTTTTTTTTAAATACATCCCTCAGTTTAGAAGATACAAATACGTATACTTTGAGGCAACTATACCTTGTAGTGGTGATATGCGTCAATGGCTACATCTCCATTGCTTCTATCCTGTATCTTATCTGCATGTCAATTCAAGATAAATTATTGAAAATTATGCATATGAAGATACTACAATACGAGTATTGTAAGTAATGTACAAGTATTTCCCCTATTATATTGTATTTGTAGTTTGCCAATAAGAGTGGTGTTTCGAGGCCACGTTTTTATTAATTAAACTATAAAGATAACACGTTTAGCATTCCCTTCTCTCTTTCTATGCTTGCGTGTAACTTAAAAAAAAAAGAGAAACATATATAGAGATACTTCATACCTGGATATTTATGGGTGAAGGTATCCCATATACTTGGTCCTTTACCACCTTCCATTACTGCACCTTCGAACTATACATATATAGATATCACAAAGACAACAAAATCAAAATAATTAGTAGCCAGATAGACATTAATTAATTACTATACTCTATAATATAATGTAAGATGAGTGTACCTGGTACGACGAGGATCCCGCCCCAAATATGAAGCCTGGAGGGAAACTTCTCCGATTCAGCGAAGCAACGTCAAGAATAGGCTCAACTACATCAGCTTCTGTGCATGTAACTTTCGATGTGCTGATTGCAAGAGCAAGAGCAATGAGGCCGAGAACGAAAATGCTGTTGTTGCATGCCATGTCTGATGATTCTGCTTAATATATCTTTCTTTTTCCGGTAAGAGCTTAATCTTTCTTTCGTTTCGCTCTCACTGATGATTCTGCTTAATCTTTCTTTTTCCGGTCAGAGCTTAATCTTTCTTTCGTTTCGCTCTCACTGGTGATTCTGCTTAATCGCTTTACGTTTAGTTGCGATTGCGCGTGCCTTTTTATATAGGAAAACTAGCTAGCTAATAAGATTATTATAATATTATTTGCGAAGGTACAAAGAATTTAACAGAGTCGCATATGTTCAAAGTGGAAAAACCATTCAAATTTGCTCCCCTTTGACTTCTTCAACAAGTGGAAAACAAATATGGCGGCGGCAGTTTTTAATTGGCTACTTGGATAATCGTTATAAGTTCTTATTTTATTGAATTTAAATTTTTATCTTTTAAGAAAATAAGAAGTTTATAATGTAGTCTTCATGATCTTTGTCCAGACGTACATAGATGGACAGTATATTAATGACAATCATTTTAGTTTTTAAATTGAAAAAGACGGAATTTAAGAAATAAATAAAATTTATACTGAAAATCATTAAATTTGAAAAAGTACTAAAAAAATATGTTACAGAGTGGTAATTTTCATCTAAATACCTAAAAGAACAAATTTTCAAACCACATTAAATGTTTGTTTTCTTAACCTGTGTCATTGATATGCAGGACAGCTGATAAAATAGTGCAGAGCTAACCAAATACTGTTTGGTAGTATTTGGCATTGTACTATTATATCAAGTTTGTTAAGAGTTTTTTTTAAAAAAAAAAATACATTTTGTTAAGTGTTTTTAATTACACTCAACAACTAATGAGAAGTTAGTTACGGTGGAGCTAACTAATTCCAAGTTTAACGGTGGAGCCCTTCTCTTCTGGGGTGAGGTCCATTGTTACTTGTTCACGGGGCCGGGGTACTCAATTTTGTAGTTGTTATGGAAAACCTTATCCAAAACCAAAAGGCAAAAGGGACAACACAAGGGTGTTAAGGGTTAATGAATTTTTAAAACAAAAATGATGCAAGAGGTGTTAAGGGTTAACAATGAATTTTCAAAACAAAAATGATCTTCTTACATTATTTTTGGGTAAACATTACTTTCTAAACTTATATTAAATTATTGTAATTAAGTGAGAGAAAATAATAAAAAAGTGATATAATTAATGATATAGAAAGTATTGTAAAAAAATGATGTGAAAAAATAATATAATAAAAAAATTATAGTTGTTTCCAAAATTATTCATCTGATGATGATGTTGATAGCTCAATTGGTTCACATATAGAAAGAATAGTGAAGTTTAATTTCTGTAAATGTTCTTCGTTTTAATTTTTTTTTTCCATAAGTCCATTAAAGAGTCATTTAAGGGTCTCACTAGAAGAGACCCTTTCATTAGACCCACAAAATAAGTCTTCGGCCTTTAAAAAAAAAATTATCCATCTGATAAATGTCTTTACCAAACTATCCAGGCAATCAAATTGTAATAAAATGACAAATTCATATTTATCTCTTTCAGTAATTTTCAAAATTAATTAGCAAGTCAACTAATTTAAGGAATGTTAAATAAGCTTAAAAATCTTAAATTTGATTTCAGTTCTCAGTAATTCTTTTTTAAATAAAATCTATAAATATTAATACATCCATTTTAAAATATCTGTCGTTTAAGATTTATACACAAAGATTAAAAAATTATGAAATGTTCTTAATTTTTAGAAAATATAATTACCTTTGATTAAATTATATTTTCACTCAATTAATACTCTCTCTTTTTTATTTAGCGAAAATATTAAGAGACAAAATTAAAGATGAGAAAAAGAATATTAAATGCCTTCTGATTTTTTAAAATAACAAATACAATGAAATAAAATTCATTTTCTAAAACGACATGTATCTTGAAATGGAGGCACTAGTATAATGTGTTTCTCGTTAACATTTCGGGGCATGTCATGTTCTTATGTGCTTTAAAACGTTGTTAATTCAAAGTTGGTTGGTTACCTACCACAGCATACATAAACATTCTCAATTAGCTCGTTTCCGTCAATTCCTCTAATTTTTTTTTATGAACTTCAATTTCTCTATTTTATCATTTGGATTTGAATTTCATATTCATAATCATTAAGCCCTTATATATATTAAGCTATATATCACACGAAAGAGGCAAAAAGAATCAATAGTTTATTTTCTTCAACCCACAAAAGATGACCACAATTAGTAGTTTATTTTATTCAACCCAAGCAAAAGACCTGACCATGTGTGAGCCAATAGCTATAAGTACTATATTTTTTATACAATAATGAAGCGAAAGTTTGTATTTATAATCTCTTGTAAATTATTTAAATTCCCCATCACTAATGTAATCCTAATCACTTGTTATGTGTTTTTAATTACACTCAACAACTAATGAGAAGTTAGTTACGGTGAAGCTAACTAATTCCAAGTTTAATGGTGGAGCCCTTCTCTTTTGGGGTGAGGTCCATTGTTACTTGTTCACGGGGCCCGGGTACCCAATTTTGTAGATGTTATGGAAAACCTTATCCAAAACCAAAAGGCAAAAGGGACATCACTGGGGTGTTAACTGTTAACAATTAATTTTCAAAATTATTCATCTGATGTTGACGGTGATAGCTTAGTTGGTGAACATATAGAAAGAATAGTGGAGTTTAATTTCTGTAAATGTTTTTCATTTTAAATTTTTTTTTCCATAGGTCCCATTAAAGAGTCATTTTAGGACCTCACTAGAAGAGATCCTTCTATCACATTCACAAAATAAGTCTTAGGTCTTAAAAAAAATTATCCATCTGATAAATGTCTTTACCAGACTATCCAGGCAATCAAATTGTAATAGAATGACAAATTCATATTTATCTCTTTCAGTAATTTTCAAAATTAATTAGTCAAGTCAATTAATCTAAGAAATGTTAAATAAACTTAAAAATCTTAAATTTAATTCCATTTCTCAGTAATTATTTTTAAATAAAATCTATAAATATTAGTACATCCGTTTTAAAATATCTGTCATTTAAGATTTATACACAAAGATTAAAAAAATTATGAAATATTCTCAATTTTTAGAAAATATAATTACTTTTGATTAAATTATATTGTCACTCAATTAATACTTTTTTTTATTTATTGAAAATATTAAGAGACAAAAATAAAGATGACAAAAAGAATAATGAATGCCCTTTTGATTTTTTAAAATATCAAATACAATGAAATAAAATTCATTTTCTAAAACGACATGTATCTTGAAATGGAGGCACTAGTATAATGTGTTTCTCGTTAACATTTCGGGGAATGTCATGTTCTTATGTGCTTTAAACTTTGTTAATTCAAAGTTGGTGGGTTACCTACCACAGCATAAACATTCTCAATTAGCTTACTTCCGTCAATTCCTCTAATTTTTTTTTTTTATGAACTTCAATTTCTCTATTTTATCATTGGGATTTGAATATCATATTCATAATTATTAAGCCCTTATGTATATTTAAGCCATATATCACACGAAAGAGGCAAAAAGAATCAACAGTTTATTTTCTTCAACCCACAAAAATAACCACAATTGGTAGTTCATTTTATTCAACCCAAGCAAAAGACCATGACCATGTGTGAGTCAATAGTTATAAATACTATTCTTTTATACAATAATGAACCGAAAGTTTGTATTTATAATCTCTTGTAAATTATTTAAATTCCCCGTCACTAATGTAATCCTAATCACTTGAGTTAAATATATGTATTTTTCTAATATTCATAATTTTTTATTAAGTACCAATATTAGATGAGTTGTCAATAAATTATTTGTTCCTAGTATTAATTTAATAAATTTTTAATTATTTATTGTGAAATCAACACTTAATTAATAGTTGACAATTGTTAACCTTTTAAATTAATGACTTGTGTTAATGGTTGCTTAAAGTTTCTTAAATATTTATGGTATTATTTTTTAATTAAAATAGAATTTTTCTAATGAATTTTAATTAGACACTTGTTAAGAATTTAAAAATAAAAAATATCAAATAAAAAACACATTTTTTGAGTTCTTAATATATTAAATCCTACATTTTTTATTTAATATTTTTTATTTTTAATTCCTTAATCCATGTCCTTACAGCAGTAGTTAAAAGAACTGATTAAATATAATGTTTTCTTTTAGATCTGATCCCAATACCACCTCATCATATCTTTCATTGTTTTCAGTTTTAACGGTTCTCTAAATTATCAAGCAACCAAAATCTCTCTGCGCACTGAATTTTTGTGAAACTCACAACCGACCTTTTAACGCGAATTGTCAATTGCCAAACACTTAAGTGTTTCTTGAGATATCAAAGGTATAATAATAATCTAAAAAAATACATATAGATAGCACTCTTAACAAAGATTATACATGTATGTTTAATACAAAATTAATGTAATGTAATATATCTAGATGATGGAAAATAACAAAAGCTCTAAGTTATTCACTGCCAAAGTGCCACTAGCCCCAATTGAATGAGAAAGAAGGGCTGTCTTATCTTTGCTCTCTTCGGCACAGCAAGGCCAGAGAACTCGTGTGTGCGTGCGTGTTGCCAACTACCCCTGAAACTTGCATCTACAAGTTAAACATATAAGTTAAACTTGCATCTACAGATGTGTAGACTACAACTGGACGGAGGTCGTTTGAGAAAATGGTTGGAGTCGGTTTCAAGCTCCAAGCTCTGAGAGAATTTTCATGGATGACATTTGAGGAGCCAAAAAGTCTTAATGAAAAAATAGAGATATCCGTAAAAACTCATGAAAACATTGAAATGTTAATGAGGTGTTACTAAAATGTTAAAAATGATATACATATTATATTTAAATTTAAAAACAACACCATAAATTTATACTTAAGTTTTGTCCATGTAATATTAGATTAGGAATTTGTTTCAATTAATGTTGTTAAATTCGGTTGAACTGTTAAATTGATAAAGTAAGCGATTTATGATTTAATCGACTAACTAGTGATTAGATCACTAATATTATAATTATATAAATATTTCATTTTTTAATTTTTTAAAAATAATTAAAAAATTTAAATTAAAAATTAATTGATTCAATTGATCGAACAGTTCAACTAATCAATTTATTAGTTTTTATCAATTTTTTTAATTTTTTGTGATTCAACTGCTATTAATTTTTTTAAGTAAATTAAAATTAATGAGATGACTAATTCACAATTCAACTGTATAACTGATGTCGTTGAATTGATATTTTAAACACTGGTTTCAACTGTTATATTTGATAGATATATGGAAAAAGATCATCAATTGAACTCGCATAGGGCCATAGGCGTTAAAAAGTTAGATAATGTAAGTCAAATGAGAAGGTAAGTGAAATGCGCACTAGAAATATTAAAAAGTTAGATAATGTAAGTTATGTACTTTTTATGAAGAATTGAAACTTTATTGGGTGTTGAGTTTGCATCCGTGTTGAAAGCTTAGCAATTAAATAAAGTTAAGATAATTAAATGTCGGAAGAGAGTATTAACACTCTAATATGTTAATTCATATTTTTTATTTTTAAATTTTTATTTCATTTTTCAAATTTACCCTTGTTGTTCAAGAGTCTTTTTATCTTTTTTGGTACAAGAGTCTTTTCATCTACATATACTAATTTATTATTATAAAAAATGTTCATATTTTTCTATACCGTTAGTTTTTTCTTCAATATTCACGTCATAGTATTTTATACAAAATGTTATTAATTGAATGTAAGCCATATATCGCTCGAGTGAATAAAACTTCTCATTCATTAATAATTTGGTTCGGACATTAATGATATATATAGTGGTATCAATCTGTTTTTCCTATTTTTCTTTTTCTTTCTGTCATCATTAACTTAAATACATAAAAAAATTATACAAGGAGAAGAAGACAAAAAAAAAAAATTGAAACCGTATATATACCAGAGTTCTTTACATTTTTCAATCATGTTATCTTGTTCTTTTAAAATAAACTTGTATGATTGGGTTTAGCCCTAACAAAAATAATAAGAATAAGAAAAAGGAAAATGAAAACAAAAGCTTGAAAATTGAAATAGTTGCCTGTAGCCCAGAAAAAAACAAAAGAAAGAAAAGAAAGAAAAATAGAGAGAAGGTTGTTTTACACTTTTACTGTTTATTCTCATGCTAGAATTTAGAATTCATCATTTGGGTGGGGCATTTACACTTTAATATGCTTATTTATATTCCTTTAAAAAAAATTATTGTGCTTTTAAAATTTTCAAGTTAGTATTTTCAGAGTAGATAAATTGAATAATGATTGTAAATTAGTTGTAATTAATTTGGAGTGTGAATATGCAACTAAAATATTAAAATGAATTTAAGTGTTGAAAAAAAACAACTTAAATAAGAGTAAATTTGAAAAGCACAATAAAAATTTTAAAATAAGAAATGTAGATAAGTATATTACAGTGCTAATAGCTCCACCTTTAAATGTGTGTTGTATTTGATTGGTAAGTAACTAACAAAAATATTAATTGTTATTTAAGACAATTATTTTATTATTTTTGGTGAGAAGACACAAAATTAACATAAGAGTAAAATGAAAAAAAAAATCACCCTAAACGACTCATGTCCCGTCGATTTTAAAAAAATATATTGAAATTTAGTAATAGAAAATATTTTTCATACACATCACTTTATAATTCACATCACTCATATATGCTTAAATGACACAATCAAAGTGTAGACATGTAAAAAATGAAGTGAAGTCAATTATGATTAAATGGTAAAAATATTATGTAAATGTGATATGATATTTATGTAAAATATATAAGTAGCATTACTCTTTATTAAATATGCAAAAAACTTCGTCTCTAATTCATCAAACATTTATTTTATTAATAGAAAATATTATATGTATTTCACTTGATCACTTTAAATAGCTAAAACCCTTTAGGTTAAATTAATAATTAAGATTTTAACAATAAAAACCTATTAAAAAAATTAAAATCTGGTGCTGGGTTTCATTTGAATCAAAACCTATTAGCTATTGGGTCAGTCATTTGTAGTGGTTTTTCATTTGGTTATTAATATGTTGCTTTTGGAATTAATATTAACTTGGGCCTTGCTATTTTCTAATTGTTAAATTTTAGCCAGTTGTTTTTCTTGTTGTAAAAAGAAAAGGAGAAAAAATAAAAAAATAAAAATATATATAAAGTCAAATTGTGCATACTCGGTCAAAAATGGCTCGTATAAAACAAATATTCGTCGCCAAATACTTATAACTCACTGGGTATCAATACTCTTTGGTATTGCTGTCATCTCCAGGACTGTAGTTTTTTTTCTTAAAATCTTTGGCACGGTTGAGTATATTGACTAATCAATTTATATAGTTCGATCAAAGTAAATCATCTAATATATTAAAAAATTATAAAAATATTTCTTATAATATGATTTTAATTAATTAATATAGTTAGAATTTTAATATATAACCTTGTGCCAATTAATGTATACCTCACATGTTTATTTATCACTAATTTCCAACCCCTTGAAGTTAGAATTGTGTGTCAATTTGATGTTGAAGGTTTAATCTTTCATCAAATTAACTTTCTCTTTTTTCTATCCCACTAGTGTTTATATTTCTAATGTAACCATTTTAATAAAATAAAAATAAAAATAAGAGTAAATTCCTATTTTAATCATCTAAAAATATAATTGTTATCACTTTAATCATCTAAATAGTTTTAACATTAATTTAATATCTCAATCATAAAATATGACTTTAAAATCGCTGTTCAGTATATGAATCGCGAGATCAAGGAATTATTTTTTCTTGGATAAATTTTAAGGAACTAATTTGATATCAACTTTGTTTGATTAAGAGACAAATTTAACATTATTTTCTATAACTTAGGGACTAAATTAATATAAATTTTTTTTTATGATAAACTGATGTCATTATCAATAATTGATGTGCTAATTAATGTAATTTTTTTTTAGAAAAACAAAGTAAAAACAATTACATCTTTAAAAGACTAATATAGGAGTTTACTCAAAAAAATATTCTTCCTTGCCATTGTCCAACAGAAAAAAGTCGGGAAATTACTCTATTGCTTTTATATTTTAAAAGGCTTTTAGTGTCTTATTCGATCCCATGTAATAATTTATTACGTATTAGCCAAGCAAATCCATATGTAATAAAAAGCTTAAAAGTATTTTTCCGTAATAATATGTAATAATTTGGTTGGCATGACATCACAAGATAATACTATTAGAGAGAAAAAAAAAAACAATTAAATTGAATATGTCCTAACATTAGAATGATATAACCTTTCTTTTACCATAAACTTTTGTTAAAAGAAATAAAAGTAACATAACCTTATTCAGCAATAGTGTGTTAACTTCTGATTTATAATATTGCAAGTTTTTTTTTACAGCGAAGAATTTTTTGATCAAATTTTATTGAAAAAATTATACAGATTTCTCTTAACATTTGACTTAATTATGCCTAACATCTTTGTTGTTTCAAAACTTACATTAACTTCTCTTAAAATTTATATTGTTATTATACTAACTTTTATTGAAATTTATATTATCATTACACTGATTTTATTTTGATCATTACACTTACCTCCCTTATAAGGAAAGTCAGTGTAAGAGTACAAATAAAAAAAATATTGAGTGTAGCAAAGCTAAACTTAAGGAGAAGTTAATGCAATTTTTCTAATTTTATATCAATCGAAACTAAGTTTATACTCAAATAATTTTAAGTACACACTCCTCATATCAGCAAGGTACATTTAGAAAAATTAATTCTCCTATGTGCTGCCCAGAAATAACATCATACCTCCTTAATTATTAATTTAACCTTTAACTTATAAATTATTATATTAAACGATTCTTGGTTAATGGTTAGCACAGTAATCATTAGTCAAAGAGAATGACCATTACCACCAACAACTAAAGTTTGGTCCACTAGTATAATGTATTATGATATTATGCTGTGCCAACTCCGAAAATGATAGACACTGAGTCTGCACCTACGCAGCTAGCCTCGAGCGATAGATGCGCCCATTAACTACTTAATTAGTACAGAATCGTTTTATTTATCACATGCGTGATTTATTCTACCTGCTTTCCTCGAAGTCATTCAGTTGATAAATACCTTCTATTGTTGTAACAGATAAATACCTATTTTAGTACATACAGACACGCGTTTGTAGAAAGTCCATGCACCACTCTACCCTCTGAGACCAAACGTGATACGGCATTGATTTCTTAGGAGATTGATCATTACCATATACTGTGTTGTTTTATGGTATAAACATTTGATTCTTGTTGATAACTCCAATTAGATAGGGCAGCTAAGAAGATGGATATATTCCCTCTGTTCTTTTTTTTTTTTTTTTTTGTCTTTTTTAAAATTTTATTTTGTCTAAATTTATATGTTATTAGATAATTCTAAGAATATATTAATTTAATTTTTCTCAATTTTATCTCATCATTTATTGTCTATATTAAATTTAATAATTATATATGTTAATTAATTTTTAAACTTTTTATACATATTTAATAAAATGAGAAATAATAATTTTGTCATGTTAACTTATATTTTATTTAATTTGAAGTTATTTAATGATATCTTTTATTTTTGTATAAAAATATTAAAAAATAGAAAGAAAGAAAAAACGGAGAAAATAGTAAATGATCAATTACAATGGCTGAAGGAAGTTGGTAGCGGGCTTTTAGCAGAACATATTAGACGGAATGGCGGTAGTCAACTATGATCAGTTGAATAACAATCTCAATATACGTAGGGGTGTCCGTAGGTTGGGTTTGGTAGATTCAGTGTTATTTTTAGACTCGATCTGCGTAAGAGATTTTTTCTTTCGATCTGACCCGACCCGACTCGATCAAGGAATTTTTTCACTCAACTCGACCCGACCCGTTTAAGAGTGGGTTGGATTGGGTCTAACCCGTGGGTCTGACATTTAAAAAATTTTATTAAAAAAAAATAAAAAATAAAATCTAACAAATTAACATCATAAGTCTCAATCTCAAATAAACTAAATATCATAAGTCTCAAGATCAAATAAACTAAACATCATAAGTCAATAAGTACATAATAAATCAACAACTAACAGTCTTATTAAGTTTTGAATAAATTAAATAAAGCTACTCATAACTTAAACAACAAATTAGTCTAACCAATCATAATCAGTGTCATCACGCATGTCATATGAATTATGGACAACATAATCATTGACTTCACTCTCTATTTTATCCATATACTATTTATCATCTAAACGATTCATTGATTTTTCAATACAACGGTCACTTAGGTGCATCGAGAGTCTTATGAATTTATTTATTTTATTCACTTTGAGAGTAACATCACAGTGTCTACACTTAAACTTGTTTGGAACAACGCAAAAATGAGGAGAAAGCATCCTAAAATGCCACTATGAGTATTTAGGATTCATGGACATCTCATAGAACTCTGCACAAAGACGTGCCCTCCCTTTCTCTTTGGTCTGCACAATCAATAAGACAATTGTCAAATTACATACAAATTTAAACTCAACAATGAAATAATAAGTTCATAAGAATTAGAAAGTCAATCATTAAACCACAAACAGCTAAAAGAATCAATGTTTAAGACCCACAATTTCTTCTCTAACAGCTGACATAATCTAACATACTAAAAAAGTATTAACAATTAGTAATAGATAATTAATAATTCATTAAACAAATTGAATGAGTTCTATATAACACACTACCAGCTTCAAGCTTCTCAATATCATCCATCTGAACTCGTAAATCTATGGGTTTCTTAGGAGTCCTCAACTAATTTTGAGCACAAATCAATGCCTCAACAATGGTAGGTTACAAAGAACTACAAAAAGGGTCAAGAACTCGCCCTCCAGTACTAAATGTTGACTCAGATGAAATTGTAGAAATAAGAATTGCTAAGATATCCTTAGCAATGAATGAAAGAACATGATACTTCTTGGTCTTTCCTCTCCACCATATTAGAATATCAAAGTCATCAACATCATCCTCCTTGTACCTCTCAAGCTCATTTTTTTATCGTATGTTGTTTTTTCTTTACTTTCAATCTAAAGTCGAATTTATAACTATCATTATCATCTTCAATATCATCATCAAGTGTAGAGGAAAGAACATCAGATGACATGCAACTAGAATCACTGGCATCAAGGGAACAGGATGCATTTGTTGATAATGTTCAAACAATGTCCTCATAACATCGTCCAACATCTTCATAATTTTCACACTCAATTCTAAGCCATACATCTTTTCCAAGCAAAACTTAACATAATCCATTTTATACCTTGGATCAAAGACAATAGCCACAAGCAATAAGTAATTTAGAGGATTATCAATGTCATCCCAATATTTATCTAACTTCATTTTCATGGAAATGGTCATCTCCTTCAAAATTAGATCATTCCATCCAATCCACTTCTTTATAAACTTATTGATGTCACACAATTTATGGAAAAAAAGTATTTGAAGTAACATGCAATGATCCAGAAAAAGTAAAAGTAACATCATAAAAAACCTTCAAAATTGTAATAATGAGAGTGAGTGTTACAGATTGAAAGTGAGTGAAAACTGATTTTATAATTAAAAAAAATGGGCCGTGGGTGGGTTGGGTTGTGCGGGTTAGAAATGTTCCAACCTATTACCTGACCCATACATTGTGAGTTGAACATTTTTCAACTCAACCTAACTCACGAACCCAACCCAACCCAACCCGTATTTTATGGGTTGAGTTGGGTTAAAACCCGCAAGTTCGTAGGTCAACTCGACCTGTTGGACACCCCAAAATATACGTGATGTTGAGTTTGGCTTAAGGCTTAAACTTTGGCAATAATAGATAAGAACTGAGTTGTTCAATAACGTGAGTTTGTCCATTACTCCAAATAATGTACTCAAATGTTGTCTTAGTAACAAAATGAGGTACAAGACAATAATATAGGACTTGTTTTAAGATGAAGATCCAATTAATATTGAATTGCTAAGAAATTCAGTACACATTTCAATAAGCTTATGATATTAAGTCTTGTTTTTAATGATAGTTTTTGTTTAAATAACATTTTAATTCAATTTAGAATGTTAATTCTGTAATAAAAAAGCAACATTTTCTCCTTTAAATAAATCGTTCGTCTTTTGAAATAACAGTTGTTTTTATAAATTAAAATTACCTATCAATCGAATTCAACACACTTATTCAATAATCTTAACATTATTTAATTGCTAGTTTTTCCGACAACAATGATCTTCTTTTCTTTTCTTTTTTCTTTTTTTTTTTTCTATGGTGCGTTGCACTTCTCTTTTCATTTGACATCAATATTGCATGTTTAATTGACGATCCTCTGACGATGTATCGATCAAAGATAAGGGTTGGACCAAATTCCTAGTCAGAATAACAGTATTACTATTTGTCACGAGGAAATAGTTACGAAACAGAGCTTAACGCATATGGTCTTGCGTTAGAGGTTGGACCAAATTCCTAATCAGAAATTCAGAATAAGAACAATTAATAATCAGAATAAAGGTTTGACCAAATAATTACGGAAGAAATAGACAAAGGTTGGACCAAATTCCTAATCAGAATGACAACAACTCAACCCGACAACCAGTATTTATCTCATAGTTTGAGCCCTAAACTACGGAGTCACACATGATAATGGTCTTTTACTCCTAAACGTACGGATTCACACATGGTAATGGTCTTTTGCATGGGTTGAATGAATAAATTACTGATTCTATACCTCTCTTTCTTCCGATCGCTTAATATAAGGGTTTTGTAATTACTTATTTTCTTTCATATCTGCATGCATAGCATTATTCAAAATCAGTTAGATTCATTCAATATTTATTTTAATTTTTTTTGTACATTTCAAATTTTACTCACTTCTAAATTACGTGTGGGGAACTAATATATTCGGCTAGTTTGTAAGTAAAAGAAATAATTAACAGCCACGTCAATAAAAATAAAAAGAAAGAAGAAATAATTAACAGTAATCTCGTAAAGGGCGTTAATATATATTTAATCCAAATGAAATAAATGTATAGGACTAAGGCCTACGCAAGTTATAATTAATTATGATTACGTAATATATATATATATAAAAGAGTATATCTCCTTATCTCATATGTGATAAATTAATTTTTTAAGGTATAGTTAAACACTTAAGCGAAGACTCTTCTAAATCATATTATTTTCATATAGATAAATCTTAAGATCAAACTCAGAAGTATAAGTTTAAGGGACTCGAATCCCTTCCATTCAGATCAATTTATGTTTTTATTTTTCAAACTGATGGTTGGCCGAATGGTTATGAGGCATGTTATTTATTTTGACTACTGATCTATTTTGAACCTTGATTAAGTACTTAATATGTACTACATTGATGTGGGGTGCAAGTATACACTAAAAAAATGCACTATTTTGTGGTCTTTTTTTTTTTAATTTGTGGCGATTTTAAACCTCTTCTAATTAAATTGTGGTGATTTTAAAAAATGCTACATTTACGTTCATCACAATATATTGCGATGATTTTTCAAAGTGACCCTACAACAAGTTGATTAATTTGCAATGAGGTGTTAAACCCCACAATTTGCAGCATTTTTTAACCTCTATAATTTGTTGCCTGATTTTATTTTCCAAAAAATTGCAAAGGTTTAAAATTGACACTATTTGACACTTTTTACTTTCATGGAATTTAAAATCGCTGTAATTCATCTGATGAATTTTTTTAAAAAAAATATTTACTGCATATTTAATTTTTAATTCTAATAACATTTAAGATGCACAATCAAAACAATTAATTTTATAAAATTACTGATATAAATGTAAATCAAATTACATTAAAAATATTCATAGTAACATAAACATCACAAGTTCGAATCCATAACAAGCTAAATAAATTCATCTCTTGTACCTAAACTTACAACTTAAAATTCTTAATAACCTAATGTAGTACCACAATAAATGAACATAAAAAATCAATACTAAATATGCTCTTGGTGGTTTGTTTTGCTACCACCAGATGATCTTCTTTCATCCAATGGCGTAATAGGTTCACTTGAAGCATCACCTGACTAAAATAGTAAAAGACATTTAGTAAGAAACTACAAAGAGATAAAGAAAGAGAGTGTATCAAGTTACTCAGAAAGCTAAATTACTCAAACTATCTGCTCAGATTCAATTATTTGAAACTTTTTCTCTTCTCAAGGATTTGCTAAAACATTCTTAGCAAAAGAACAAGTTTTTTGCATATTACTTGCACTGGTTGTCAATATTGCTAAATTATTAACATTGTGCCTAGGAAAAGTGAGTGACCTGCTACTTCTACAGTCTAGAGCATGATGTTTGATTAATAATTGCATACTCATACTATCATATATACAATCCGTTAAACGAAAAAAATGGCTTGTGTATGTGCTTAGAATGCTAAACGAACACAACTAACACCCTGAAATATATGACTATTAACACCATTCACATTAACGATCACAAGGCAACTAGTACTTTTGACCTTATAGGAAACTAATCTGGCCACAAATATTAAACCGAAAAAAATAAATTGCAGCATTAACAAAATCACTCTTCCATAGGATGATTCTCCTTTGATTGTTGTTGGGAAACCTTGACTTTGATCTTGGGTCAAATGAAAAATGGATCCTATTGAAGCACAGAAGGAGCTTTGACCAAACTGATATCCCGCACCAACTCCCTTGCTACCTGCCTTTGCAGCTTCTCCTTTTTGCCTTTCATCCTATCAAAGTATTTACAAAATGTCAGCAGAAAGCCAAATGAAAACACCTTGTAAAGCTTTTCATTATATACATATTAATGGAGTCAAAGAATGACCTATTCTTATGATGTCTCTCATCCCTACTGACTCTAATCTTATCAATCTTAGGACTGGCCTTGAGGACATTCTTCGCAAGATTCTTGTCATATCTCTCAAGCTTGTTTCACTTTCTCTCAAACTCAAAGGTTGAATGCTAAGACAAAACATCCATCATGGAATCATCTAAAACCTAAAAACTCCAATAAATAGACATATGAACATCCATCAAGCAAAACAAGCTACTATGGTTTCCAATGAGTTGAAAACACTCTAACTTAACTCTTGAGATCAAGAACAAAGTTAAAAGCAAGGATTTGGCTCACCAAACCAAATATCATATCCATGAACCCTAAAATCATTCAACATGAACAAAAAAGACTCAATGGATAAAAAAACTCCCTACCTCTTGAATCAAAGATGGCGAGGATGATGAAGCCTTAGCTTTCCCCCTCCTTTTCCTTTCCTCCTCTTCCTCTTTCTTTGCTTGTCTTTCCTTTGCCTCTCCTTTGGTAGCTGCAGTTGTGAGAGAAGAAAGTGAAAAGATTAAAAAATGAGATACAAATATCTCATCTCATGCCTTTAAGTAACAAGGCTGCCATAGGTGACTTTGGTCACTTAAGTGGCCAAATGACATAACCTGATCTGTGAAGAACACTTAAATTTTACCAAATCCAATTTTCTTAGTCAACAAGTTTAAAATAAATCTCAGGATTTATCAAAAATCTTATTGCACCAAAACTAACATTTTTCATATCAGCTGCAAGTCAAATTGGCATTAAAATATACAATCAGTATGCTTAAAAATACCTAACTAGCTCTAATTATCCTCCAATTTTAACTGTAGCACAGTTCACACATTTGTGACATAGAACTAAATTCTCTGCATTTAATTCCAATAGCTAAGTAGTTTGAGCCATTTTCGGAGCTAATAACAACTATTTATCACACATAGTGTTACAACAAAGTGACCAAACATGTTCAGAAAGTCACAAAACTTAATAGGCATGCCAAACTAATAATAGGCTACCTTTGCAACTATTTACAAGTCTAAGATGTTTTCATGGGTGTTACACACTCGTTGATATGCCTTGGTCAATTTTACTTTACGAGGGTTGTAACGTCCCGGGACTACATACAAGATAATAGGCATGCCAAACTAATAATAGGCTACCTTTGCAACCATTTACAAGTCTAAGATGTTTTCACGGGTGTTACACACTCGTCGATATGCCTTGGTCAATTTTACTTTACGAGGGTTGTAACGTCCCGGGACTACATACAAGATTGACGAGTGTCTCCACAAATCAACACGAGTCTTTTCAGCGTGCTTTATCCTCACTCACACGCATCCTAGGAAACTTCCCAGGAGGTAACCCATCCTATAATTGCTCCAGGTCAAGCACGCTTAACCATGGAGTTCTTATGTTCTAGGCTCCCGAAAAGAAGTTGTAACTTGTTGATATGGTTACGCCAAATCAATTCCTTTAAGTCATCCTCAACTATGTAGTCCCATACCTGCACAGCCTCTGAATCCCTCTCATTCCGGTGCATATTCAGTTCATTCATGTAGACCCTCCGCCTAGAAGCCTGCTAGGCGCCGCTCCTTGTCTGTGCTTCACTGCACCGGCGATCACTCCCTGCCCTCATCGGCCCCGGGACGCAACAAGGGTTCCTCTTCATTTTAAAGTTTGGTACCCGTAAAATACACTAAGAGCAAGTGCACTCTATCGCCAAGTAATATAAGACTTGAGTCCCAATTATCGATCCCACGAGGAATAAGTGGTAATTACTAGATTCACAAAACCCTTCTGTTATCCAGACAATGAAAAATGTATGAAGGAATTCAAATTAAAATCAAAATAACAAATAAAGAAAAGCAATGAGCAATCAAACAAAGAAAAGATGATCGATGAGAAAGAGACTAGGCGCAAGGTTCACTTAAATCCAATTATTCGATTTTCTTTCAATTATGATGTAGGTAATTCTTTTACCAATATTCTCTTATTTGCTATTAAATCCCAATGGTTATGGATGAAATAATATTATATTCCTAATTTAATTCACCTATTTGGTCATATAGTTGAATTAATCAAGAATGCATTAAGCTTCAATTCAAGAGATGAACTAACATACCGTCAATTCCATTGATAGGATAAATCAATGTTTGGTCATTCACCAATCTAATCCTAGACTTACCATATAGATCCACTCATTGAATGCGGATGGTCACCGGTCAAACAATGAATTAACACATGCCAAAAGTGATCAAATTCTGACAAGAATATAAGCAATATGATAAACCCAAAAAAAATTTACCATAATCAAATTAAAAATCAAATCCAAATAATAAGGAAAACAAGATCCCCCATAGCCCTAGCTATGAGTTTAGCTACTCATGTTCAATAAAAACAAACCCATATCGAATACAAACTCATGGAAAGAAAATCCAAAGAAAAAGGAAACTAAAAAGAAAGAGAAATCAAAACTCCTTTAATGGAGATTATGATCTTCAAGCCTTTAAGAATCCTCCTTTCAAATTGCCCTCCAAGGTTTGCTACCGCAAAACAACTCTCTCAGGATTAGGGATTTCTTGTGTAATATGCTCAATTGTTGAATTTGGCGTAACTTTTCTTATTTAATGAAAATTATGTGTGCTGTTACGCCACCAGCGCCTAGGCGCCCAGTCCTGAGCGCTCAAGCGCTCAGACACTTACTCCTGGATGCGCGCTGCTACACGTTGCATGCTCAAGCCCTCCCTCTCAACGCTCAAGCGTTGAAACACTTCATCACCGTTGTTGCATACGCTCTGGGCGCTCAGGTGCCCCAACACCAGCGCTCAAGCACTGGACTATGTTGCAAAACTCTTCTTTTTCTTACTCTTTTGCATATTCAATCTTCTCCCCATACAAATACCTGTCAAAAACACACGAAATACTTAATAAAAACATAATTAAACAATACTAAAAATATAACAAAACTAACAAATAAAATTCATTAAAAATAAATAAAAGGAATATGAAAAACTAAGGAATTGAACTGTAAAAATAGGACATGTTGACGGTTCATCAAAGTTCTTGTGGCATTTAGATCGACAAAATTGAAAATTCTGCATAAAGAATAATCATTAGGAATCTGAGCCACATGGGGCCTCACTTTCATAAAGCAATTAATCTCATTTGATCCAACAAAAGCAATTAGTTTATATAATTAATAGTTCTCTAGAAGCATTTTGATAGACCTCCTATTACTAAGGTTATAAGATAAGGGGTAGGAAAAGAGGAGTTGGAGTATCCCATATGGGTGAGAAGGATAATATGGGAATTATGGGGAATATACATGCTATGGGAGAGGAAAATAATGAAATAGCTTATGTGGCAGAGAAAGAGGAAGGGGATTCAGGTAGTGGGATGATTAAAAGCGATAATGGAGAGTGAAGGAGGGATGCTAGTTGTGAGTAAGGAAAGGATTAGGGAGGAAGCAAACCCTCTAAGTTCTGCTGGGCTCTACACCTATTTTATTGTTCTTTCTTTCCTGTTTTTGAGTGTATTTCATCTTTATTCTGCATTGATATTGATCAAATATCAGTAACAGAGAAGGTGTGTCTCGTAAATATTAATAATACAATGTCTCATCTTTGGTATCCTATCACATTTACAGAGATGTACCAGCATATAGTTGGGAGACAAATTTATGGGGCAAAGGAAGGTATGAGTGAATTTATTTATTTATTTGGTAAAAGAATAAATCCATTAAGACGAAGAAAAGATAATTACAAAGAATTAAGATGATAAGGAGTGGATTTAATTTTACCTTTGCATCATTACGAACAAATTAGATTCCATGTCCAGGGTATATGGTTGAAGAACAAAACTAGCATTTCTTCAATCTCATTGTGCCCTAAGACTCTTAGAGTAGCACTTCACTAGAAGAAAATGGTCCAAAAAAGAAAACAATAATAAGGTATACAATATTATTGCACAAGCCACCTGGAGGATAAATTAAAAGACACATACTGTTGGCATCTACTTATATATCAAACTATTGCAAGCTGAAATCTTATCAGTTAAATAAATAACTAAATGAATCAATAAAATATCAAAGAATGCAATAAAATCAACAAGTATTAAACCATTACCTATCCCTTAAAGTAAACTCTGCTTACTTTGAAAATAATCACAAAAAATAAACAAAAATCTCATAAGATTGAATAAAACTAACATATCATCATATTTAAATTAATTTCAAAAATTCTATAAGAATGAATGAAACAAACATACTATATCAATCATGCAGTCTTAACAATTACAATAAGCAAACTTGATGCAATCCTGAGGTACATATTGGACAAAAAAAATTAATCGCAATATGAAATAAAGAAGTTCAAATATAGGGAAACTTTTAAAAAAATTATAGACAAAATAAACTCAAGAGATAATCATTCCAATGCCATAACATTACATTCACAAAGTATATTCCTAACTTCATCTAAAATTATATTCACAAAGCAAACAAGTATAGAGAGAACTTAAAAGTGAAAATTGCAACTAACTTGAAAAAAAATAGAGTGAAGGAGTGATGAAAGATAACTCACTTCAAAGCAAGCAAAGGAAGATAGATCAATTTGTTGATATTGCACCTCTACTTGTGAATCTGAAACAACTAACCAAAAGAAAGGAAAATAGAATTACCCAATCAAAATATAAACCAAAATATCTTCATGTAGACAATATTGATACAAACTAACTTATAATAGCACTATTAGGATTTTTAAGGCACCAACTTTATTTACAACACTTCCATAAGCTTGATAAGAAACCAAATTTTCACTAATAATCAGCATGCATGCAAGAATCAAAAGGTCTTTTAAGGGTTGTGATGGGGCTATAGGAATGATGTTAGGTAGGGTAAAGAAAGGAAGGTATGCACAAAGGGTTAACAAAATTTTTAATAAGCATAAGAAACCCACTAGACAATAAATGGAGCAAAGGCATTTTTCAAATAAGAGCATAACTCCACATTTCCAAGCATCTTCTGCCTCCTTATTATTATTATTTTTCTCTTCTTTTTCAAGCTTTCATCTCATGATTTTCTTTTTTTTTTCTTTTTTTTTCATTTGAGAAAGAGAAGGCTCAAAAACATATGATTCCCAACACAACTTTCAAATCCAGTTTGCTCCATTTAATATCCTAAATGATTACCAACAATGTATCATCATAGGCATTGATGCACACTTTTTAATTGTCGCATTTACAAACCCAAGTGTAGTTTGTCTCAAGTAATAAATTTCTCGGTGAGTCGAGGTCGATCCACAAGGAATTGTTGAAGATTAAGGTGAAGTAAATATTTTGTGACTACGGTAAAAATTATTTACTTGGGTAAAAAGATCCACTCTTGGTAAATAAAGGAAATGTAAGATTAATTCCTTTTATAACTCAATTAGAATCCTTGCAATATGGAGGTTCCAATCAGAAAATACAACGTTAAAAGTCTATTAAAATAATATACGTAATTATATTATGTTTCCTTTAATCATTTATTTATATCATCACTCATAAATGGGATCAAGCATTCACTGTGTCAATATTTTGTCTACAACAAATCAAGATCTCCACTTTACAAGGAGAGTTTCTAACACCAACACTTGTAAATGGGTTAAAGCATTCATTGTGTCAATCTCTTGTCTACAACAAATCAAGAACTCCACTTTACAATGAGGTTTCTAAATTGATTGGAAACAAAATACAATACGTATAATGACCGCTTGAAAAATACATCATTTAAGAAAAGTCATTAAAATAATATACATAATTATATTATGTTTCCTTTAATTATTACCACCACTTGTAAATGAGTTAAAACATTCACTGTGCCAAAATCTTGTCTACAATAAATCAAGAACTTCTCTTTATAAGGGTAGTTTCTAAATTATCAGAAACAAAATATAACTCGTATAATAACTACTAAAATGATAAATCATTAAAGCACAAGAGAGGAATAAATCTAACCTTATTTTATTACCAAGAGCTTCACACTTTGACCCAAGTAGAGAAAAAACTTATTTATACACGGAGTAGAATAAAGAAAAAGAAAAGAACGAAAATTGAAGAACTGAGGAGAGGAGGGAGGAATTCCTCCTCATTTCCCGCCCTGCGTCTCCAGAATCCCCCTCCCTCCTGTGCATTTTTCTTTCATTTGATTGCCTATTTATAGGTAATTTTGAAGTGGAGCTACAGTAGCTACTGAGTAACGCTTACAAGACACTACAAAGTGATCTACATAATGCTATAGTAATCTATGATAATGAAACTTAACGATTAAGTTTCGGCATTTTATTTTTTATTTATTATTTATTATTATTATTATTATTATAATTGAGCAAAAATGCATGTACCGTGTGTCCAGTCATTTTTTATTTTTGAGAGAAGTGGTCTTCATGAAAGTTGTAGGCCTGGATATTTGCTTTAAAATGGCTTTAGTTTCAGTTCAAAATCATTCCTAGAACTCAAGATATTGTCCAATTACTGCAGAGTGTTTAGAACCTGGTTTCAGCTCCTCTATTTTGACTCAAAGCCCAATATCACCTCCAAGGAGTCCGATTCTGGAAAAGTGTTCATCATCAAAGTTGTAAGGAATTGTCTAAGCTTTCCTACAAGACCAAAATCACATCATTAAAATATTTGCAACTTAAATTATGGCTAGTTTACTAAATACTTCTAAAGAGATAATTAAGGTTAATTTATGCAATAATTTATTTAATTGTCCAATTCGCTCAAAATCATAAAATGTGTCAAAACCAACTTAATTAAGCCTAATTGAACCTTAAGAAGCCTAGTGAGAGGGTTACAAAATGTATAAAATACAGTGTTATCAGGTATCAAGAAAAATAATTATGCAATAGGCTCAAAATGGGCAACTAGTGGATGAAAATATGACAATTATTTCAAAAGGTCAGAAAAATACCTAAAATGTCTTAATCACATTCAAGCATGCAAATAAAAATTTTGCCTCAAAATGGTTTCAAATCAAGTTCTAGAGCAGAAAATTAATGAGGAATTATCACTCAACACAAAGAATGAGAGCAAAAATCATATAGTGTATAAATCCCATACAGGCTTAAAACTCACATTTAGAGGTTCAAAATTTAACGAAAAACACAAATTCAGAGAACATATGCTAATTATCAACTATCAAGAGATCACCTCCACTATTAATTAGAACAATGTCTGTTGCCTACCACAAGAATCAACAAATTGGGTTCCAAATCAATACCATCTCAAAATCCTCAAAAGAAAGGGGCACAAAGTTCAACCAAAAAGCCGAGAGATATGATGGTGTGAAAATGCAACATGAAGATGCAATGCAAAATGAGACATGAGAATGCAAGAAACCAATGATCTACAATGAAAATAAAAATGAAAATCTCCCCCCAAGCTTAGAACTTATCTTGTCCCCAATATAGAAATCTATAACTAGAGAAGGGATAAAAGAAAAGAACTCACTACGGTGGTGGGAAATCTTCTGGTGTTCAATCCATGGCTATGGAATTTTTTATGGACTGGGTGTGGAACTTTCTGACTTTACTCTCCTTCTAATTTGAGCTTCAAAAAGGGTTAAACCTAAACAAGATCCATGAGATAAAGATCAAACCAACAATCCAACACACAAAATCAAAAGAAAAGAATAAATAAAAAGGAAAAACAAAGAAAGAAACTTGGGTTGCCTCCCAAGAAGTGCTTGTTTAAAGTCATTAGCTCGACTCTGGTCTAGTTTCTGTGCTCAGGTGATATCAACGGAGTAGTGCTGAGTCCCCACTCCTTCAAAGTGTTTCACTCTCTGGCCATTTATCATGAAAGGCTCATGACCTTCTTTCTTCACCTCAAGCAGGCCATAGGATAAAACTCGAACAATCTCATATGGTCCTGACCATTTCGACCATAACTTACTAGGATAGAAACGTAGAAGCGAGTTATTAACAAGAACTTTATCCCCAAGTTTAAATTCATGCTTCTCGACATACTTATCATTTTGCTTCTTAGGTCCTTTCTTGCAGGGCTTGGACTTCTCAAGTTTTGTGGTACCCTTGGGCAAGGTCTTTTCTAGCATAGCATCAGTCACTGATTCTTGCACACCTAAAAACATAACACTATCCACAACATTAGTAGCATCTATGCGATTATATGAATTTAAAGAATTAGAATTATTTTCATATTTAAAAACATCAAAAACTATTTTCTCATCATTTAATCGCAAAGTCAATTTCCCTTTGTGGACATCAATGATCTCCCTTCCAATGGCAAAGAATGGACACCCAAGTATGATCGACATTTTAGCATCAGCTTCCATGTCAAGCACAACAAAATTCATCGGCATGTAAAACTTACCCACCTTAATAGGAACATCCTCCAAGATGCCTATGGGGTATTTGATAGACCGATCCGCTAATTGAAGGGAGACAGTTGTAGGTTTTAGTTCATCCACCTCCAACTTCTTACATACAGAAAGAGGCATAAGACTAATACTAGCTCCCAAATCACACAAAGCTTTATCAAAACTAGTGTTATCAATCAAACAAGGAATAAAGAAGCTACTTGGATCTTTTAGCTTAGGAGGCAATTTATTTTGAATTAAAGCACTACACTCCTCAGTTAAAGCTACTGTCTCATATTCTTCTAACTTCATTTTATTAGACAAAATGTCCTTAAGAAATTTAGCATAGGTAGGCATTTGTTGCAATGCCTCAGTGAAGGGTATATTAATGTACAATTTCTTAAGGACCTCTAAGAACTTCCCAAATTGCCTATCTAACTTGGCCTTAGCCAATCTTTGAGGAAGAGAACTGGGGATTAGTATGGTTCAGGGAGTACATACTTAGACACATTCTCATTAATTTCCTCTTCTAAGGGTTGTGTCTTAGTCTCTTTTTTCCTCATTCCCTTATCTTTTTCACTCTCCCCTTACCCTTGGGATCCTCTAATTTCTTTCCACTTCTCAAACTCACAGCCTTACAATGTTCATTGCTTGGATTTATTTCAGGTTGACCAAGAAACTTACCCTATTGCCTCTATGAAGTGCCTCCTTGTTAGGCAATATGAGTTTCTAACATCTTATTATGAATAGCCAAATTGTCAACTTTAGCTGACAACTCTCTAATGGCCTCAGTCACAACTTGCCCATGTTGCTTAAACTCCTTATTTTGCGTAGATTGACTCTCAACAAAATTCTCAAGAAGAGACTCAAGTCTAGATTTTTGTACCTGTTGGAGTTCAGAAGAGGGTTTAGCATTACCTTGTCTGGCTTGGTACTGACTATTCTGATAGGAGAAGTTAGGATGTGACCTCCAACCGGGGTTGTAAGTTTGAGAATATAGATCATTCCTCCCTTTTTGGTTAAAGTCATGAAAATTGTGACATGATTCCACTTGCTCCACCTGTGCACCTTGTGAGGAGCCAATTCAAACTTGGCATTCGGCACCTATGTGTCCCTGTGCTCCACAAATCTCGCAAAAATTATTAGAAGCACCTATGACATTAACATGAGTTTTTTTCAAGCATGTCAAAATGTTTATTCAAAGAATCAAATTTTGACATAATTAAATCAACACCGTCTACCTTAAACTTACCTCCCGATAGTTTTCCCTAGGTTATGACCTCTTTTATTTGTCCATTGGTGATGATTTGCAAGCAACACTTTCAATGATCTCGTAAGCTTCTGTTAGCCTTCTATTCATCAAAGCTCCACCAGCTCAATGAGTCAAGAGACAACTTCGAAGAATATTCTAGACCATTATAGAAGGTGTGGACGATTAACCATTTTTCAACCCATGGTGTGGGCAGGCTTCCAGCAAAGCCTTATATCTGTCCCAAACTTCCGACAATGACTCTCCATCATTCTGAACGAAACTTGTGATTTGGGTCCTAAGATGAGCAGTCTTAGAAGGTAGGAAGAATTTGTCTAAGAAAGCTCGCTCCAATTGGTCCCATGTAGTAATTGTCTCAACGGGAACAGACTTCAACCAAGCTCTAGCTCTATCTCTCAATGATAATGGAAATAGGCGGAGGCTAATAACATCACCAGAAGTGCCTTCAATCTTGAGGGTCTCACAGAACTCCAAGAGCATATCTACGTGATCATTCGGGTGCTCTGATGGCAATCCTCCAAACTAATTCTGCCTTATCATAGAAAGTAAGACAAGAGGTATGGTGAAATGTCTAGCTTCAATGTCTAGCCGAGCAATTCCAGATCGTAAACCCCGAGCATTAGGCGCTGCATACTCTTTTAGAGTTCTATTATCCTCAGGTTCAACCATGACAAGTGTTGGTTTAGGTATTTCTCTCACTCTTTGCCCTTGTTATCTTCTCTTTCTGCGAAAAGTTCTTTCAATTTCAGGATCTGCTTCAATAAAAGTCCCGGAATGTCTAGTACTTCGCATAAATAAGAGAAATTACTTGTAAAGAGTCAAAGAGAAAACAAGAATGTAAGAATATGATAAAAAGAAAAAAGTTTAAAATAATTAAATTAAAAATTAAATTGATATTAAAAAAAACATAGTCTCCGACAACGGCGCCAAAAACTTGGTGTGTGAAATCCGCAAGTGTACGATTTCATCCTCAAGTAATAAAAAGATCAATTCATAGGATTTGTCTATGAATACTAATTAATTAATTAATTCAATTAAATTAAACAAAGGAAATATAATTATTGATTGACAAGAACATACTAACAAATTAATTAAATAAATAAATATAAAAGTATAAAATTGAGAACAAAAATAGCAAGTTATTAAGAGAGATTTTTCATATTTAAGAAAGCTTTCAAGATTGGGGTAACCACAATGATACAAAACAAATCCTAATTGACAACCCTTTTATTAAAATTGAAATTCAATTGAAGGTGAATTACCCTAAATTAGTTAATGTTCTTTCTCAAGAGACAAGAACCATGCCCAATTAAACTAATTCATACTCTCGTGGTAATTGAATTTAAATTGAACCCATTACGCTTTATGATAATTCATTAAGTCCTCGAAAGGCTAAACCTACTCTCGTGATTTAGACCTTAAGTTCAATTCTTATGGTTCCAACACCTAGGTTCACCTCTCAAGACGTCCCTAGATATCTATGAGATGCAAATATGTACATAAATTCACATGAATAAGCGCAATAAGGATTGAATTAAAAACATTCAAGATTAATAAAAGGGTAAACCAAATCAATTAATCATCATCAAAATATCAAAGGGCATTACTCAATCCTAGAAACAAAGAGAACTATTCAGACATGGAGAAGAAGAAACAAGAAAACATATTCAAGAACATCCAAACCTGTAGCGAAAGGGAAAAAGAGGAAGAAGATGAAGATCTAAAGTCTCCAAATGTGCCTCCTTCAAACTGAAATTCGTCCCCAAAATTGTATTTAAAACATCTATTTATACCACTAGGGTTTAACTAGCTAAAGGCCCCAAAAGAAATAAAAAATAAAACTTAAAAACTATCTCGTACTGCGATCCACAGCCGTGGGAAATTCCACATGCCCGGGACGTGGTACATTCCACGGCCATGGGGACATTCCACGCCAGGCCGTGGATCTTGTCGGGAAGCGCACGTTGTTTCTTTGATACGTTCCACGGCCGTGGGGCATGCCACAACCAGGCCGTGGACTCTTCTGCCAAGTCATGTTTGCTTCTTTGTACAGCTGCTCGATCCATGGCTGTGGGGCATTCCACGAGAAGGCCGTGGATGCTTCTGGAATGATCCTTTTGTCCCCATTTGCTATCCTTTAAGTTTCAACTTCAATCATGCAAGCATTCCACCCATTTGTAAGCCAATTTAGCACCAATCTTGCACAACACCATAAACAATGCAGTTATCTGAACTAAAGGAAAAAAAAATAAAAAAGGAAACTAAAGTGCCTAAAATACCTAAAATACATGTAAAACAAAAACAAAATATGATGTTGTTTCACACACATCAAGAGGCAAAAAAAGAGGGAATATAAAAATCAACTTTTTTAATTTGCGGGGGTTAATAACTTCTACTGAAAGGTAAAAAAAACTACTGCAATTTGTGTTAATTTGTGGCGTTTGATAACCCCTGCAAAAAAACCCCCACAATTTGGTGCTTTTTTGTAATGATAGAACTATGTATGACCTTTTAAGACTCAATTTTTTTAACATCTTTCAAAACTATAAAAACTTTTATTTTTTATATAATTTAACATTTGACCCTTAAGAAGATTAAAATTAATATTTGGGCTTCTCCCAATGTGAAATTTTGGATTTCATCTCTAGTGGGTAGTATCCATAGCCTTAAGATAAACTTAATCTTGGTTGGCATGACATTACAAGACAATACTATTAGAGAGAAAAAAAAAAAGCAACTAAATTGAATATGTCCTAACCTTAGAATGATATAACCTTTCTTTTTCCATAAACTTTTGTTAAAAGAAATAAAAGTAACAAAACCTTACTCAGCAATAGTGTGTTAACTTCTGATTTATAATATTGCATAATAAAAAATTTACAGATTAGTGACGGACGCGTCCCTCGCTAATTAGAAATGAAATTTTGCCATCTTTAAATTTTAAAATTTCATTGCTGTTCAGTCTTAAGATCCTTCTCCCGTTCTTTAATTAGAGATGAAAAAATTATGTCTCTATTTTCGTCTCTAAATTAGAGACAAATTTTTTCGTTTCTAAATCTCTATCTAATTTTTTTTTTAAAAAGGCATCTAATTGTGGCTTGCCACAACTAGACACCTTCATTTTATAAAAATATATATATACATTTTCCTATGCACATAATTATTCAAAACTAAAATTTATCAAACATCACAATAAATGATCAATGACACAATGAAATAAAGAACAGGAGATGAATCTTGATAACTAAATATGAGTGAAGTTAACCACATACATAAAAAGAAAGTACATACATAATCATTTTCCTGCAATGCATTACCCGTAATGCCTAAGGTCCCAAACAACATCCAATGGACAAATGAAATATTCATTAATAACAATAAAAAGAAAGTACAGACATAATCATCTGAGTTAACCACATAACTGAGCAGATTTATTAACAGCCTATGCCAAAAGACCAACTATAATTGAGCATAAGCAAAGTTCATAATTTTTTCCTTATGATAACATTGCATGTTATTTCTTTGGTGCTTATATGACCAAAGATAGCCCAGTACATTATGATCTATGGAAGTTATGTAATCACAACAAAAAAAAGCCATTTCTACATGAATCTTGCATATCATTCTATATAAATTAGGACCATCCAAACAATTAATATCAAGATAATCATGTCCTTTCACACACACAAAAATCTTGACCCACAATCTTTCAGAAATTTGTTATACTATTCCCATGCCATGATGTATAGAACTAAAATGGATCCACTAATCATTGGCAATGCATTTATTCATTTGTTCTACATATATAAATGGAAAAAAGGATTTCCTATACACATTGGAACATGTTAAAGTAGAATTTTCTCTTTATTTGGATACTATATCAATACTTCCCTTGTTTGTCAAAAAAGAATATTTGTTAAAATTTCACTTGATAACTATTTGGACAAAGTTATACTTGCAAATACTCTACTCATCAATGTCTATCATAAAGAGCAACCAATTATCTAAATTTTGCCAAGGGAAATAAAATTTTTGCAGATACTTACAATAGGCTTACTTTGGATATTGTGTGCACAATATGCCCATTTCAAAGTGTTAAGGGTTTCCTCAACATTAATATCAACAGGACTTATACAGGTTGCAACAAATATATCTTTTTAAATAATAGAAGAAAAAAAAAGGAAAATAAAAAGTGAGACCACTTGGTCAATAAATAATTAATATTCCATGAACAAAGAACACGTACCCATGACTCAATATGAAATAACCTTTAATGGGTGCAATATGCAATAACTTTTAATAGATCAAATGAAATGAATTTTAACAAAAAGGATGTAAGGTAATTGTATGAATAAACTAAATTTAAAAAAAAATTAACCAAGAGGGAAAATATGAATGTTAAAAAATATGTTCAAAAAGTAATCAACAAGTTGAGTAAGATACTCCAAACAATAAAATAGGATCATGAACCTAAATTATGTCCATCTACCAAGTAGCAATGCTTGAGTTAATCTACCAAAGGAATATGTCCAGCACATTTGTTTAGAAGAAACACCTATAGGAAAAAAATTAATGAAACCTACCATACCATTCATCGAAAAATAAACACCAACTTTGGAATATATAGGATGTAAAAGAAGCCTTGCAAACAAATTTTCTACTTCTATTAAAGAAAAAATTAGACAAAACTGCAAGTATATCAATAACAAAAGTCAGCAAGCTAACCAAACAAAGGGATCGATACCCTTGCATTCAACCCAATTCAAGCCGGCAAACATAGCTTGAGAATCCTTCAACAAAGAAATCTTAAAGTATCCTCCATTTCTGAAATGTTCAAGCATTTTAAAGTTATTGAACAACCTCATTTGTACCCAACTCTTAGACAATTGAAATTGAAATTTCAAAATTCTCCTCCACGCGTTCACTAACTTCTTCATTTTTAAACATAACAAATGCAATTTTATCATAATTTTAAATAGTTGAAACTATGTGTCACCCCTGTAATTTTAAAAATATTTGTAACAATTGCAACCTTCGTTTTAACGTGTGGTTTCAAATTAGTCACCCTCATCCCCAAACTAAAATAGTGACTTATAATTCTTAAGCTAACTATATGTCTTTTTCACTTGTTAGTAGGCAAAACTCTATGTCAATTTTAAAAAAGAAAAAAGAAAACTTGTAAGTTCAGTCCATAGACCTATTCCTCAGAAACATGGAACACAATTAGACGCCCAAATTTCTGAATTGAATTCCAAATTCACCCTATCAACATTCAATTTCACATAAACAGTGAGAAGCAGGAAAAATAAGCCAAAACCGAAAAGGAACAGGGAAAAGGAAAAAGATAAAATGGGAGAGAAAGAGAGAGAGAGAGAGAGACATTGAAGATGAGGGACCTTGTTAGAAGAATATCCCAAGCCAAGCTACCCCTAAAGTGTAAGTTCCAAACTAACACCAACACCAATTGCTTGTAGAAATTGAGAAATAGAATAGCTAAGAGGGTGAGGACTCACCTGAATAGGAGTGAGAAATAAAGTGATTATAGAGGGTTTGATATTAGTGAGAAACTAGCATACATACTACTTGGTATACCCTCAACAATATATATTTCACACTATGATCAAATTTCATCATACTAGTATAATGCAAATTACAACTTTTGAGCACTCAAAGGAGAGCATAGTAGCACCCAATTTATCCATAAATTCTTAAAGTGTGAAATAGAACTTTCTCGTTATTTGCACTTAACCACCAAAGTCAGCATACAAGGATTCAAGGACTCATTAAATAATTAGCAATAAGAGTAAATAGTTCATGCATTTTATCAAGTAGTTTCCACTCATATGAGGGCAAGCAAGAATAAAAAAATTAATTAACTTAAAATGAAGTGCAAAAAAATCAATACAGAGTCATTCAAGTCATTCATCAAACAGGTGGAATGCAGTCGAGCAGAATTCATCAAACCATGCATTGAGATTGTTACAGCTCTCATGTTACAAAGTTCAAAAGATTAAATCAACACTACAAACTAATACTCAGTTACACTTTTAATAATATTCAAACCAAACAAAAAAAATGAGAAACTACCCACATATTCTTGCTTTAACGGAACAAGGATGACTCAAACCGATGCCTTAGCTCCTCCCCGCGTTGCTTCTGCTCAAACTTCGCTTCTCTACTCTCCCAATCTCAGCTTCGATCACTGCTTGGAACCTCCTTTCTCGCCTCTCCATAACTTTGACTCCTACCCTACATGTCTGTGAGTGTGTATTTTTTAGTATGAATTTGTGTGTTTATTGCTGCCTCGCTGCTTTGGGTTTTATAGGGTTAAGTTCGCGTCTTCCCAGTGAGAAATTCACGTGATTTCCCTTGATTGAAATCAAAATGAAACAAAAAGGGAAATTACTCTCACGGCATAGGGAAAAAAAGGAAGGAATCATGTTTACCTAATTCATGCTCTCATGATTGAGGGGTTGTACGTGATCAGAAAAGGAAAGGATATGGGTCGTGGGTGTGACTTGACGCGAAATTGGAGTGTGATGGAGGGTGGTGGTGCGGCTAGGGTTTGGATGACGGTTGAATCCGCATCCCACTCCCTTAAATCCCGCATTTCCTAATCGAAAATGCAGTAAACACAAAAAGGAATAAGGTGAGGAGAGATTGTTTTTTATCCTGGCAGAGGCTTGAACGTGAAATCATTACAAAAGGGAAGATGGTGAGATGCGGCTTGGTCTTGGATGAGAAGGAAGAGATGGGTGGGCAGCTAGAGTTTGGAAGGGAAGGAGGAGGTGGAGATGGGGCAAGAACAATGAGAGTTTTCTGATTAAAGAATTGGGTTTTTTGATGAGGAGTGTGATTTGTGATTTGGGAAGAATAAGTTTCTGATTTGGGAAATAGATTTAGGTTGAAAAAATTAGAGACGGAAACAACTCATCTCTATCTTAAAAAATAAAATTTATTAATTAAATTATATATATAATTTAGAGACGTAACACATCTGTCTCTAAATATGTTTCACATTTTAAAATATTTATTTGACCAAATAGAGATGAAATTAGAGACGAAAAATTTAGAGATGAATAAATTTCATCTTTAAACATATTTAACTTTTTAAAATGCTACATTGATCAAATAGAGATGAAATTAGAGACGAAAAAAACTGAGAGAGTGAATTCTGTCTCTAAGCATATTTGACTTTAAATTGACTAAATAGAGATGAAATTAGAGACGAAAAAGTCTGAGACAGATCAATTCCATCTCTAAATTTTGTCTCTAAGTTCTAAATTTTATATTTTCTCTCTAAATCATCAGATCCGTCTCTGTTTCCATCTCTATTAGAGATAGAATTGTTTCCATCTCACTCGTTAAACAGCTTTTGCAATGTCTAGTTTGAACTGATAGGCTCAGTACTTGGAATGATGATTAGTTTTATAGTCAAAGAGTGTAGATAAATCTTATAAGACCGAAACACATACAAAACAAATGAAGGATTAATCCAATATTTGTCTTGGTGAAGCTATCATTGAATTCCTGAAATTGCATATTCTAACAATATAAAATAAATTTCACCAAAATGACAAATTTATAATCTCTTAATGTTGCTTATAGAAATATATTTTACTCATTTTATAATTCTTTCACTGGGCTTCTTAAGGTTCAATTGAGCTTAATTCAGTTGATTTTGTTATATTTTATGATATTGATCTTGGTTGGATCATTGAAAGAATTATTGCTTGAATTGACTTTAATTTTGAGTTACAAATATCTGGTTGATGTGATTCTAGTATTATAGGAAAGTTAAGACAATTCTCTACAACTTTCATGAAGACCTCAAGAGTCAAATCACACGTTTGGATAATTTAAATTGGAGTTAAAGCAAGAAATAGAATGCTGATCCTGACAGCTTGACTTCTGCACACTCATCAGCCTATTTCTTGATAGGAGTCCAATTAACACCAAAGTGGCATAAAAAGTTAAGACCCAAATCTACAACTTTCATGAAGAACACAAGAGTCATATTGGACGTATAGTAAGTCATATTGGGCCTAAAAATCAGAACAGAGTAATTGTAGTTTGGCCTAAACAGTGTGCAAAGATTTGGTCATATCTCGAGTTATAGGAATGATATTGGGCTGAAACTAGTGACATTAGAAAGTTAAGACAAAAGCCTACAACTTTCATGAAGACCACTTTTCCATTTTTTGACAGCAGCCATGAGCTCAGCACCAAATCATTTGGGAGACAAGTATCTTAATAATTTTCCATTAATTTACAATTATCAAACCCTTGGCATTTTTCATTCATTATTAAACCACTCCATTGTCATTTTGTTTCCCTCTAACTCTATAAAATAGAGCATTGGCTGCTCATTTGATCATCTTGGTTTAGAGATCAAGATCATGCTATTGTGTTATTTGTTTCTCTTGTGGTAATTTTCTTTTGTTCTACATAGAAGTTATGTTCATCTCTTTCTTCTTCTCTCTTTCTTTCTTCTTGTTCATGAGTAACTAATTTTCATTTTGCTTGGGTGAAAGAATGAAGCTTTTGGTAATAAATTAAAGTTAGATTAATTTCTTTTTTGTGCTTAAATGATGTATTATCAAGTAGTCACTATATGTGTTATATTTTGTTTCCAATCAATTTAGAAACATTCATTGTAAAGTGGAGATCTTGATTCATTGTAGATAAGAGGTTGACACAATGAATGCTTGAGCTCATTTACAAGTATTGATGTTAGTAAATAATTAAAGGAACTATAATATAATTTCATATATAATCTTAATTGAACCTTGAATGTTATATTTTCTTATTGGAACCTCCGTTATGTGTAGATTTCAATTGAGTTATAAAAAGAAATAATCTTATCTTTAATTTATTACTAAGAGTGGATCTACTAACACAAGCAAATTTTTTTTATTTATAAATAACTTTTATCTCCTTTATTGTTATGACAAATCTTTTCCTTACCTCAAAGAATTTTTCTTCATCAATTCTCTGTGGATCGATCTCGAACTCCCGAGAATTTATTACTTGAAACAATCTGCACTTAGGTTTGTAACTTATAATTCGCATTAGTTGCATCTGTCCTCAACAATATATTTCGTGAGATATACTATCTCACGTCCTATTTAAATTTTATTTAAAAAAAAAAACTGCAGTTGAGAAGTGTTTTACAATAACAGTATCATTGCTTTTCTTTTTTTTTGACATGGATGGACTCAACTAGCTTAAGAGTTTCATATAAGGCGTCTATGCACTCTCCAAGGGCATGGATTCGAGTTTCCTCTAATAATCTCGCTTGACAATCATCCCTCTTAAGAGAAATTCCTTATTGCACCCAAGAGTCACACCGTTGTGTAGCCTTCTGGTCATCCCTCCCTAAGGCTAGCACCATGTATGAGTGAATAGCTTTCGTGTGGAAAAATTCTTTGAGTGAGTGTCCTAGCTAGAGGCAGTCCTCTAATTAGGTGGACATCTGCTTATCTTTCATGATTCCAAACATGTCACTCTAACTAATAATATTGGAACAACTTATTCTTTCTATAACTTTTCAAAAAAAAAACTTTATTGCTCTTTTTGATATATTAGTAAAATTAGCAAGCCCTCAAAGGATTTACCCAAAAAAAAAAAGAACTCAAGGATGATTTTGTAAAATTATATTTGCATCTTGATCGAGTCTCACTTAGCAATGATAGTTTGGCAATTTTTATTTTGTTTCATTTCATGCTTAGTTTTGTAACTATCTTTTGCACTCAGTGGTCAGGTGTTTGTAAAGTTGCTTTAAAAAATAACAGATGACTTATGTATCCCTAGTAAAATATATTCTAAAACACAAATGTGTCAGTTTTGAATGCTCTAAACTTGGTAACATGATCACTTATATGTCAAAATAAGATTCTTTTTCTTTAAAAAAAATAGAGCCAGTACGTGCAGACTGTCACCACAACGTGACTATGTCGTCATTTATAAAGAATGTTACTCAACTTTTTATTAGTATTTTCATTCTGTAGTATTTTTTTTGTTTGTATGCATTTTGTGACGGCAAACTTCATAGATGTTGTTGTGCTTGTTTTGTTAGAATTTTTTTGAATTAAGGTTTCTATTGTTTGGTATATATTTAATTTTATAAAATAGATTGAATGGATAACTTACAACATGTTTTAATGGAAATATATAGGATATGTATAAATTCAAGGCGTTTATATATATATATATATATATATATATATATATATATATATTTCACGTAATTATATACGAGTCCTCTTAATTCCCAATTACATATATCTTTAAATCTTTACTATTGACTGATCCATTGATATAGTACTTATAGTCCCTTGCTTCGTTTAATTTCTATTATCCAGTCACATGATGAGAACAAAGTGAGCGTTTATTCCATCAACTTCCACCAAAACGACAGAAAAAAGTAAAAAAAGACACAGTAAATTAACAAATATAATCAATCATAAATAGTATATTTATTACAATTACTTTAATTTCCTTCATTTTTTTTAACGATATAATTTCCTTCATTCTTATTCTAACAATAATAGCAATCAAATAGGATCAATACATATACATCTCCATTTTCCATTCCACTTCATGACCAATATAGGACCTCCTTAGAACAAAAAAAATAATAATAAAAACCAAATATTTATTTACAAATACAATTGTGTAATGAATGAATCTTGTAACATTATTTCAAATAAAAAAATAAAGAATCTCGTAACAATATTTACTAGAACCATAAAGTCTAGTTTCTTTCCTGAGAAAATTCTTGAACCATAGTGCAGAGAGTTTTTGGTATCTTTTCACGTCATTTTTGTAATCTATAAAGGTCATTCCAAATCGCACTGTGTAACCTAAAGACCATTCAAAATTGTCGAACAAAGACCATACATAATATCCTCTCACATTCACGCCATGCCTGTCATATATAAATTAAAAGAAAACAAATTTAAAAGGTGTTAAAATTGTATGATAAAAAAAAATTATTCATCTGATAAATGTTTTTACCAAACTATACAATCAATCAAATTGTAATAAAATGACAACTTCATATTTATCTCTGTTAGTAATTTTCAAAATTAATTAGCCAAGTCAACTAATCTAAGAAATGTTAAATAAGCTTAAAAATCTTAAATTTGATTGCAGTTCTCAGTAATTCTTCTTAAATAAAATCTATAAATATTAATACATTTGTTTTAAAATATTTGTCATTTAAGATTTATACACAAAGATTAAAAAATATTAAATACTCTCAATTTTTAGAAAATATAATTACTTTTGACTAAATTATATTTTCACTCAATTAATACGCTCTTTTTTTATTTAGTGATAATATTAAGAGACAAAAATTATGATGAAAAAAAGAATAATAAATGTCTTTTTGATTTTTTTAAATAACAAATACAATGAAATAAAATTCATTTTCTAAAACGACATGTGTCTTGAAATCGAGGCACTAGTATAATGTGTTTCTCGTTGACACTTTGGGGCATGTCATGTTCTTATGTGCTTTAAACGTTGCTAATTCAACGTTGGTTGGTTACCTACCACAGCATACATAAACATTCTCATTTAGCTTACTTCCTTCAATTCCTCTAATGTTTATTTTTTTATGAACTTCAATTCCTCTATTTTATCATTGGGATTTGAATTTCATATTGATAATTATCAAGCCCTTATATATATTTAAGCTATATATCACACGAAAGAAACAAAAAGAATCAATAGTTTATTTTCTTCAACGCACAAAAGATGACTACAATTAGTATTTTATTTTATTCAACCCAAGGAAAAGACCATGACCATGTGTGAGTCAATAGTTATAAATACTATTTTTTTATATACAATAATGAAGGGAATGTTTCTATTTATAATATCTTGTAAATTATTTAAATTCCCCATCACTAATGTAATCCTAATCACTTGAGTTAAATATATGTACTATTCTAATATTCATAAGTTTCTTCTTAAGTAGCGATATTAGGTGAGTTGTCAAGAACTTATTTGTTCCCGGTATTAATTTAATAAATTTTTAATTATTTATTGTGAAATCAACACTTAATTAATATTTGACAATTGTTAGCCTTTTAAATTAATGACTAATGTTAATGGAACAAAACTTGCTTAAAGTTCCTTAAATATTTATGGTATTTTTTAATTAGAATAAAAAAATTAATGAAATTTTAGACACGTGTTAAGAATTTAAAAATAAAAAAATCAAATAAAAAACACATATTTTTGAGTTTTAATATATTAAATCCTAAAATTTAATTTAATTTTTTTATTTTTATTTTTTTTTAATATCAAAGACTACCTTAATGGGTATGGTGGAAGGGCCCCTTAGTTGACCTCCTAATGGGACCCAGAAGATGGGTGAAGGCATAAGAGAAGAGAATTTGAGATGAAGAGTAATTGTGAGAATTGAATTCCGTTATTCTTTCCCTATATCTTTAGTTCCAATCAACTTAACTATTAACAAATGATAATATTTTTTATTTTTAATTCCTTAAACCATGCCCTTACAGCAGTAGTTAAAAGAACTGATTAAATATAATGTTTTCTTTTATATCTGATCCCAGTTAATACCACCTCATCATATCTGTCATTGTTTTCAGTTTTCACGGTTCTCTAAATTCTCAAGCACCCAAAATCTCTTTGCGCACTGAATTTTTGTGAAACTTGCATCTACAGATGTGTAGTCTACAACCGGACGGAGGTTTGGGGTGGCAGCCAGGATCTGCTGGGATCTGGAAATGCAAATAATGGATTTAGGTCGTTTGAGAAAACGGTTGGAGTCGGTTTCAAGCTCCAAGCTGAGAGAATTTTCATGGATGACATTTGAGGAGCCAAAATGTCTTAACGAAACAAATTGAGATATCCGTAAAAACTCATGAAAACATTGAAATGTTAATGAGGTGTTACTAAAATGTTAAAGATGATATACATATTATATTTAAATTTAGAAACAACACCATAAATTTATACTTAAGTTTTGTCCATGTAATATTAGATTAGGAATTTGTTTCAATCAATGTTGTTAAATTCGGTTGAATCGTTAAATTGATAAAGTAATCGATTTATAATTCAATCAACACAATCGATGATTAAATCGTTAATATTATAATTATATAAATTTTTTATTTTTCTTTTTCAAAATAATCAAAAAATTTAAATTAAAAATTAATTGATTCAATTGATCGAACAGTTCAATCAATCAATTCATTAGTTTTTACTAATTTTTTTAATTTTTTGTAATTCAACTGCTCATCAATTTTTTTAAGTAAATTAAAATTAATGAGATGACTAATTCACAATTTAACTGATATAACTGGTGTCATTGAATTGATATTTAAAACATTGGTTTCAACTGTTATATTTGATAGATATATATGGAAAAAAGATCATCAATTGAACTCGCAAAGGGCCATAGGCGTTAAAAAGTTAGATAATGTAAGTCAAATGAGAAGTTAAGTGAAATGCGCACTAGAAATATTAAAAAGTTAGATAATGTAAGATATGTACTTTTTATGAAGAATTGAAACTTTATTGGGTGTTGAGTTTGCATCCGTGTTGAAAGCTAAATGTGGGAAGAGACTATTAATACTCTAATATGTTAATTCATATTTCTTATTTTTTAATTTTTATTTTATTTTTCAAATTTACCCTTGTTGTTCAAGAGTCTTTTTATCTTTTTTGGTACAAGAGTCTTTTTATCTACATACACTAATTTATTATTATAAAAAATGTTCATATTTTTCTATACCGTTAGTTTTTTTTTTAATATTCACGTCAAAATATTTTATACAAAATGTTCTTAATTGAATGTAAGCCATATATCGCTCGAGTGAATAAAACTTCTCATTCATTAATAATTTGTTTCAGACATTAATGATATAGATAGTGGTATCAATCTGTTTTTCTTATTTTTCTTTTTCTTTTTGTCATCATTAAATTAAATACATAAAAAAATTATACAAGAAAAAGAAGACTAAAAAAATTTGAAACCGTATGTGTACCAGAGTTCTTTACATTTTTCAATCATGTTATCTTGTTTTTTAAAATAAACTTGCATGATTGGCCCTAACAAAAATAATAATAAGAAGAAAAAGGAAAATGAAAACGAAAGCTTGAAAATTGAAATAGTTGCCTGTAGTGTACCCATAAAAAAACAAAAGAAAAAAAAAGAAAAATAGAGAGAAGGTGATTTTACACTTTTACTGATTATTCTCATGCTAGAATTTAGAATTCACCATTCGTAGGGGCTTTGACACTTTAATATGCTTATTTATGTTTCTTATTTTTAAAAAATATTGTGCTTTTACAAATTTTTAAGTTAGTATTTTCAGAGTAGATAAATTGAATAATGATTGTAAATTAGTTGTAATTAATTTGGAGTGTGAATATGCAACTAAAATATTAAAATGAATTTAAGTGTTGAAAAAAAAACAACTTAAATAAGAGTAAATTTGAAAAGCACAATAAAAAATTTAAAATAGGAAATGTAGATAGGTATATTAGAGTGCTAATAGCTCCACCTTTAAATGTGTGTTGTATTTGATTGGTAAGTAACTAACAAAAATAATAATTGTTATTTAAGATAATTATTTTTATTCTTTTTGGTGAGAAGACACAAAATTAACATAAGGGTAAAATGAAAAAAAAAATCACCCTAAACGACTCATGTCCCATGCGATTTTTAAAAAATATCTTGAAATTTAGTAAAGAAAAATACTTTTCACACACATCACTCACATATGTTTAAGTGGCACAATCAGAGTATAGACATAAAAAATAAAGTGAGATCAATTATGATCAAATAGTAAAAATATTGTGTAAATGTGATGTGATTTTTGTGTAAATATGTGTAGATAACATCACTTTTTATTAAATATGCAAAAAACTTTGTCTCTAATTCATCAAACATTTATTTTATTAATAGAAAATATTATATGCATTTCACTTGATCACTTTAAATCGCTAAAACCCTTTAGGTTAAATTAATAATTAAGATTTTAACAATAAAAACCAATTAAAAAAATTAAAACCTGGTGCTGGATTTCATTTGAATCAAAACCTATTAGCTATTGGGTCGGTCATTTGTAGTGGTTTTTCATTTGGTTATTAATAGATTGATTTTGGAATTAATATTAACTTGGGCCTTGCTATTTTCGAATTGTTGAATTTTAGCCAGTTGTTTTTCTTGTTGTAAAAAGAAAAGGAGAAAAAAATAAAAAAAAATATAAAGTCAAATTGTGCAAACTCGGTCAAAAATGGCACGTATAAAACAAATACTCATCGCCAAATACTTATAACTCAGTGGGTATCAATACTCTTTGGTATTGCGGTCATCTCTAGGACTGTAGTTTTTTTTCTTAAAATCTTCGGCACGGTTGAGTATATTGACTAATCAACTTATATAGTTAGATCAAAGGTAAATAATCTATATTAGGATTAAAAAATTTATGAGAGTATTTACTATAATATGATTTCAATTAATTAATATGGTTAGAATTTTAATATATAACCTTGTGCCAATTAATATATACCTCACATGTTTATTTATCACTAATTTCCAACCCCTTGAAGTTAGAATTGTGTGTCAATTTGATGTTGAAGGTTTAATCTTTGATCAAATTAACTTTCTCTTTTTTCTATCCTACTAGTGTTTATATTTCTAATGTAACCATTTTAATAAAATAAAAATAAAAATAAGAGTAAATTCCTATTTTAATCATTTACAGATATAATTGTCATCACTTTAGTCATCTAAATAGTTTAAAGATTAATTTAATATCTCAATCATAAAAAATGACTTTAAATTTGCTCTTCATTATATAAATCACGAGATTAAGGAACTATGATCAGTTGAATAACAATCTCAATATACGTGATGCTGAGTTTGGCTTAAGGCTTAAACTTTGGCAATAATAGATAAGAACTGACTTGTTCAATAACGTGAGTTTGTCCATTACTCCAAAAATGTACTCAAATGTTGTCTTAGTAACAAAATGAGGCACAAGACAATAATATAGGACTTGTTTTAAGATGAAGATCCAATATTGAATTGCTAAGAAATTCAGTACACATTTCAATAAGCTTATGATATTAAGTCTTGTTTTTAATGATAGTTTGTGTTTAACTAACATTTTAATTCAATTTAGAATGTTAAGATTCTGTAATAAAAAGTAACATTTTCTCCTTTAAATAAATCGTTTGTCTTTTGAAATAACAGTTGTTTTTGTAAATTAAAATTACCTATCAATCGAATTCAACACACTTATTCAATAATCTTAACATTATTTAATTGCTAGTTTTTCCGACAACAACGATCTTCTTTTCTTTTCTTTCTTTCTTTTATTTTTTTTCTATGGTGCGTTGCACTTATCTCTCCATTTGACATCTATATTGCATGTTTAATTGATGATCCTCTGATGATGTATCGATCAAAGATAAGGGTTGGACCTAGTTCCTAGTCAGAATAACAGTATGACTATTTGTCACGAAGAAATAGTTACGAAAGAGAGCTTAACGCATATGGTCTTGCGTTAGAGGTTGGACCAAATTCCTAATCAGAAATTCAGAATAAGAACAATTCCTAATCAGAACAAAGGTTTGACCAAATAATTACGGAAGAAATAGACAAAGGTTGGACCAAATTCCTAATCAGAATGACAACAACTCAACCCGACAACCAGTAGTTATCTCATAGTTTGAGCCCTAAACTACGGAGTCACGCATGATAATGGTCTTTTACTCCTAAACGCACGATTCACACATGGTAGTGGTCTTTTGCGTGGATTGAATGAATAAATTACTGATTCTATTCCTCTCTTTCTTCCGATAGCTTAATATAAGGGTTTTGTAATTACTTATTTTCTTTCATATCTGCATGCATAGCATTACCTCCCTACAAGTGTGTCTAGTTACCTGTGTTAATTTTTAGCTGATCACAAGTAAGTGCAAAATTTTTTATACATATGATCCTATTAATTATGGCTTTGGTGCAGCTAGAGATGATTTTACCAGATAGAGCTTATGCCTTCTTCTCCCATACCCATAAAGCACAGAAAGAAAACATGCCTTTGCTGGATAAGGTATATCTATCTAATTCTTCATGTTTGAAACTTTACTTCAAATTTGTGGTGGTTTCTTGCCATTATGACTTTCTTTTTTGTTATTTTCTCCCCCTTGTTTTAGATCCTAGCTGAGAGGGCATCGTTATATGACTATGAATTAATTGTTGGGGACAAGAGGAAAAGGTTACTTGTATTTGGGAAATTCGCTGGTAGAGCTGGGATGATTGACTTCTTACGTGGATTAGGACAGCGTATGCTTCTCCTAACACACCTGTTATCATATTTCCAAATTGAATGACTTTATCTACTGACCTTGAAACTAGACATCTTATCTGTTTATCCCAGGGTTTTTAAGTCTTGGATATTCAACATCTTTCCTATCACTGGGATCATCTTACATGTACCCTTCCTTGGCTGCTGCTAAGGCTGCTGTGATTTCTGTTGGCGAAGAAATTGCAACCCAGGGATTGCCATTGGGGATTTGTCCCCTGGTTTTTGTATTTACTAGTTCAGGAAATGGTATGACGATACGGTCTTTATAGGCGTTGTTGTTAGGAAATGATACTCTAACTTCGCATATTGCCTATCCTTTCTTAAGCTGACATAATGCCAAATGATACTAACTGTATTCATGGACTAATGATTTCTGATATTCCATTTACTTATGCCTAATTAATGTTGAAAAGTGACTCTAACACTAACTTTCAAACTCTTCCTTTCCTGTAGTTTGTTCTGGTGCACAAGAAATATTTAAGCTTCTTCCTCATACCTTTGTGGATCCAAGTAGACTATGCGACCTACATAAAGTGGTAAGTTTTTTGCTAGAATATTAGGATTATTATTCTGTTATGAGTCTTCTTATATTAAGAGTGTTATTTGGCTTGGCTTGTACTAGTTGTACTATACTCGTGTTTGACCTAGATGATCAGTATTAGGTCAGTATTTCAAATCACAACATGATGATTATTCAGTCTTATTACTTAAATATATTCTATCTTTTCTCCTTTTCCATCCAATTGGATGCTTCTAACAGTTTTCAAAGTGCTACTAGATTTTATGAAGGTTAATCAAAATGTTAGACCTTGGTATAATAGCATCCCCATGATTTATATATGAAGCCTAAACAAATAATCCTTCCTATTCTTTACTTGCCTCTTTAAATTGAGACAAAAGTGTAAGGAGGAAACGCATGAAGCTGCACATAATCAGGATGAGTAAGGGGGTGACACCCTGAGTAAAACTTTTTCATGTTTCTAATAATATCATCCTTAGTATGGAGTGATGATTATGAAATTAAAAGCCAAATTACTGCATAGTTTGGGCAGTTTGAACAGAAAGAGAATGCAACACTTCTTCACAAAACAAAGATGAGTAAGGGGGTGACACCCTGAGTAAAACTTTTATTGTGTTGCTTTTGAGATGCCTAGCATGTATCTTGTACTTTGCCTCATATATACTTTGTTTATCATAAAAACAAGACACTTTGTTGTTTTGATGATTACGGGAACACCAGTATGGAAGTTTTGGATTCGGAAATCTTAAATGCTACTGCCTCTGTGTCAAATCTATTTCACTGTGTCTCTTTGTGTGATATTATGAAGCTTCAAATTGCAGAAACAAAAAAAAAAATAAAAATTGCGTCACAGTGAAGAATATAACAGATATAGAACAAATGCATGATATAAACCAACAAATACAGACCCTTCATACCAGTTAAGGATTGCAAGTTGCATATTATTTTTATAAAAAAAGACAGATTTTTGAAAGGATAAAAGGGAAACCTGGACATCATGGAAGGGATTGACGTCGTTGACTAGCTCAGTGAGAAAACTGGTATGAAGGAGAGCTTCGACTGCCGCCATAGAGAGAGAGAGAGAGTGCGCGTGTGTGAATTCGAAGACGACGAAGGAGGTGCAGCAACGAACTCCAATCAATTTGGGCACACGGTGGAGTTATGGTCCGAAAATTGTGTGAATGTTCAGTTCGAAAGCCTCGGGTGAGAAGAAGATGAAAATGGGGCAAAAGTCAGGTTCATACGAGTTGGGGTTAGGGTCAGCAACGAAGGAGGTGCAGCAACAAACTCCAACCAATTTGAGCACGGGGTGAAGTTATGGTCTGAAAATTTTGGGTATGTCCACTTCAGAAGCATCAGGTAAGAAGAAGATGGAAATGGCAAGGGTTAGGGTTCATACAACTTTGGGTTGGGGGTCATACGAGTTGGGAGAGAAATGTTGAATTAAGGTTGTTCTGATTTACGGTTAAAATTGGGTAAAATATTTTAAATTTTATAAAATGGTCCTTGGGTCAATTTTATAAATTTTAGAATTTATATATCCTTATGAGTTATAAAAGAACTTATTAATGATGTGGATATTACAAGACACATGGTTGTATTTAATTGGTACAACTAAGAAGGGGTTCTGAACCCTTCCAAATGCAAGGGTACCACAGAAAGCACCTTAAAAAAATTAAAACCTGGTGCTGGATTTCATTTGAATCAAAACCTATTAGCTATTGGGTCGGTCATTTGTAGTGGTTTTTCATTTGGTTATTAATAGGTTGATTTTGGAATTAATATTAACTTGGGCCTTGCTATTTTCGAATTGTTGAATTTTAGCCAGTTGTTTTTCTTGTTGTAAAAAGAAAAGGAGAAAAAAATAAAAAAATATATAAAGTCAAATTGTGCAAACTCGGTCAAAAATGGCACGTATAAAACAAATACTCATCGCCAAATAGTTATAACTAAGTGGGTATCAATACTCTTTGGTATTGCGGTCATCTCCAGGACTGTAGTTTTTTTTCTTAAAATCTTCGGCACGGTTGAGTGTATTGACTAATGAACTTATATAGTTAGATCAAAGGTAAATAATCTATATTAGGATTAAAAAATTTATGAGAGTATTTACTATAATATGATTTCAATTAATTAATATAGTTAGAATTTTAATATATAACCTTGTGCCAATTAATATTTACCTCACATGTTTATTTATCACTAATTTCCAACCCCTTGAAGTTAGAATTGTGTGTCAATTTGATGTTGAAGGTTTAATCTTTCATCAAATTAACTTTCTCTTTTTCTATCCTACTAGTGTTTATATTTCTAATGTAACCATTTTAATAAAATAAAAATAAAAATAAGAGTAAATTCCTATTTTAATCATTTAAAGATATAATTGTCATCACTTTAGTCATCTAAATAGTTTTAAGATTAATTTAATATCTCAATCATAAAAGATAACTTTAAATTCGCTCTTCATTATATAAATCGCGAGATTAAGGAACTAATTTTTTTATAAATTTTAAAGAACTAATTTGATATCAACTTTGTTTGATTAAGAGACAAATTTGACATTATTTTCTATGACTTAGAGACTAAATTAATGTAAATTATTTTTATGATAAACTGATGTCATTATCAATAATTGATGGGCTAAATTAATGTAATTTTTTTTTAGAGAAACAAAGTAATAACAATTACATCTTTAAAAGACTAATATAGAAGTTTACTCCAAAAAAAATATTCTTCCTTGCCATTGTCCAGCAGAAAAAAGTCGGGAAATTACTCTATTGCTTTTATATTTTAAAAGGCTTTTAGTGTCTTATTCGATCCCATGTAATAATTGATTACTTATTAGCCAAGCAAATCCATATGTAATAAAAAGCTTAAAAGCTACCTAACCTAAACTGATGCTTGGCCGAATGGTTAAGAGGCATGTTCTTTATTTTGACTACTGATCAATTATGAACCTTGATTAAGTACTTAATATGTACTACATTGATGTGGGGTGCAAGTATAGAACTATGTATGGCCTCTTAAGACTCAAAAAAAAAATTTTGAACATCTTTCAAAACTATAAAATCTTTTGATTTTTTTTATATAATTTAACATTTGACCCTTCAAAAGATTAAAATTAATATTTGGGCTTCTCCCAATGTGAAATTTCGGATTTCATCTCTAGTGGGTAGCATCCATAGCCATAAGAGAAACTTAATATTGGTTGGCATGACATTACAAGATAATACTATTAGAGAGAAAAAAAACAACTAAATTGAATATGTCCTAACCTTAGAATGATATAACCTTTCTTTTTCCATAAACTTTTGTTAAAAGAAATAAAAGTAACATAACCTTATTTAGCAATAGTGTGTTAACTTTTGATTTATAATATTGCACAACAAGAAATTTGTAGATTAACGACGGACGTGTCTCTCGCTAATTAGAGATGAAATTTTACCGTCTCTAAATTTTAAAATTTCATCGCTATTCAGTCTCAAGATTCGTCTCCTGTTCTTTAATTAGAAACAGAAAAATTATCTCTGTTTTCGTCTCTAAATTGAGACAGATTTTTACATCTCTAAATCTGTCTCTAATATTTTAAAAAATATAAAAAAATAGACATCTAATTGTGGTTTATCACAACTAGACACATTCATTATATATATATATATATAGAGAGAGAGAGAGAGAGAGGACATATCTAGTGAGAGGAGTTTTTATTGTGAGAGGGTGAGAGGAGTAAATCTTGACCATATAACTATATATGGATGATCAAGATTAAAAGTTACTTGAAAGTCATGTGACCACTTAAAAAAGTCACGTACATTTATGTTCTAATCTTGACCATTCATGAAAGATCCAATGGTCAAGATTTACTCCTCTCACCTCTCATAATAAATATTCCTCTCACCTGAGTAAGATCCTATATATATATATATATATATATATTCATATGCACATAATTATCCTAAACCAAAATTTACCAAAAATCACAATAAATGATCAATGACACAATAAAATAAAGAACGGGAGACAAATCTTGATAACTGAATATGAGTGAAGTTAACTACACACATAAAAAGAAAGTACATATATAATCATTTTCCTACAATGCATTACTCGTAAAGCCTAAGGTCTCAAACAACAACTAATGGACAAATGAAATATTCATTAATAACAATAAAAAGAAAATACATATATAATCATATGAGTTAACCACATAACTGAGCAGATTTATCAACAGCCTATAGCAAAAAGACCAATTATAATTGAGAATAAGCAAAGTTCATAATTTTCTTCTTGTGATAACATTACATGTTGTTTCTTTGGTGCTTATATGACCAAAGATAGCCTAGTACATTATGATCTATGGAAGTTATGTAATCACAACAAAGAAAAGCCATTCTTACATGAATTTTGCACATCATTCTACATAAATTAGGACCACCCAGACAATTAACATCAAGATAATCATGTCCTTTCACACCAAAACAAAATCTTAACCCACAATCTTTCTGACATTTGTTATACTATTCCCATGCCATGATGTATAGACCTAAAATGGATCCACTAATCATTGGCAATGCATTTATTCATTTGTTCTACATATACAAATGGAAAAAAGGATTTCCTATACACATTGGAACATGTTAAAGTAGAAAATTCTCTTTATTTGGATACTATATCAATACTTCCCTTGTTTGTCAAAAAAGAATATTTGTTAAAATTTCACTTGATAACTATTTGGACAAAGTTATACTTGCAAATACTCTACTCATCAATGTCTATCATAAAGAGCAACTAATTATCTATATTTTGCCAAGGGAAATAAAATTTTTGTAGATACTTACAATAGGCTTACTTTGGATATTGTGTGTACAATGTGCCCATTTCAAAGTGTTAAGGGTTTCCTCAACATTAATATCAACAAGACTTACACAGGTTGCAACAGATATATCTTTTTAAATAATAGAAGAAATAAAAGGAAAATAAAGTTAGTGAACAACAGATATATCAAAATCTTAATCCATCACATTAGGAACTATTTGTCTCTTTCATGGACCTTGAGCTTTCAACACATCTTACGTGAAGGGAATGCTTGTGCAGACTAGCTAGCAAAGCAAGGAGCTTCTTCAAACCAGCCTTTTGTTTCTATAGACATATGCCCTCCTCATCTAGCCTCTGCCTTGTTAGCTGATGCAATGGGTGTAGTCAGGCTTAGGCTGTAGTTTTCTTTCTTTTTGTTTATTTTTCTGACTGATAAAAAAAAAGGAAAATAAAAAGTGAGACCACTTGGTCAATAAATAATTAATATTCCATGAACAAAGAACATGTACCTATGGCTCAATATGAAATAACCTTTAATGGGTGCAATATGTAATATGCAATAACCTTTAATGGGTCAAATGAAATGAATTTTAACAAAAAGGATGTAAGGTAATTGTATGAACAAATTGAATTTAAAAAAAAAAATTAACCAAGAGGGAAAATATGAATGTTAAAAAATATGTTCAAAAAGCAATCAACAAGTTGAGTAAAATACTCCAAACAATAAAACAAGATCATGAACCTAAATTATGTCCATCTACCAAGTAGCAATACTTGAGTTAATCTACCAAAGGAATATATCCAGCACATTTGTTTAGAAGAAACACCGGTAGGAAAAAAAAATCAATGAAACCTACCATACCATTTCATCCAAAAATAAACACCAACTTTGGAATATATAGGATGTAAAAGAAGCCTTGCGAACAAATTGTCTACTTCTATTAAAGATAAAATTAGACAAAACTGCAAGTATATGAATAACAAAAGTTAGCAAGCTAACCAAACAAAGGGATTAAAACTCTTGCATTCAACCCTATTCAAGCCGGCAAACATAGCTTGAGAATCATTCAACAAAGAAATCTTAAAGTATCCTCCATTTCTGAAACGTTCAAGCATTTTAAAGTTATTGAACAACCTCCTTTGTACCCAACTCTTAGACAATTGAAATTGAAATTGAAATTTCAAAATTCTCTTCCATGCGTTCACTAACTTCTTCATTTTTAAACATAAAAATGCTATGTTACCATAATTTTAAATAGTTGAAACTAAATGTCACCCCCATAATTTTAAAAATATTTGTAACAAATGCAACCTTCATTTTAACGTGTGGCTTCAAATTAGTCACCCCATCCCCAAACTAAAACAGAGACTTATAATTCTTAAGCTAACTATATGTCTTTTTCACTTGTTAGCAGGCAAAACTCTATGTCAATTTTTTAAAAAAGCAAACTTGTAAGTTCAGTCCATAGACCCATTTCTCAGAAATATGGAACACAATTGGATGCCCAAATTTCTAAATTAAAATTCCAAATTCACCTTATTGACATTCAATTTCAAAGAAACAGTGAGAAGCAAAAAAAATAAGCCAAAAGTGAAAAGGAACAAGAAAAAGGAAAAAGATAAAAGATAAAAGATAAAATGGGAGTGACATCATCAAAAAAGAAAGAAAAGGGGTGAGAGAGAGAGAGACAGAGAGACATTGAAGATGAGGGCCTTGTTGGAAAAATCCCAACCCAAGCTACCCCTAAAGTGTAAGTTCTAGAACAACACCAACACCAATTGCTTGTAGAAACTGAGAAATAGAAGAGCAAAGAGGGTGAGGACTCACCTGAATAGGAGCGAGAAACAAAGTGATTATTGATGGGTTTGATATTAGCGAGAAACTAGCATACATACTACTTGGTATACCCTCAACAATATATATTTCACACCATGATCAAATTTCATCATACTAGGATAATGCAAATTACAACTTTTGAGCACTCAAAGGAGAGCATAGTAACACCCAATTTATCCATAAATTCTCAAAGTGTGAAATAGCACTTTTTGTTATTTACATTTAACCACCAAAGTCAGCATACAAGGATTCATGGACTCACTAAATAATTAGCAATAAGAGTAAATGGTTCAGGCATTTTATCAAGCAGTTTCCACTCATATGAGGGCAAGCAAGAATAGAAAAATTAATTAACTCAAAATAAAGTGCCAAAAAATCAATACAGAGTCATTCAAGCCATTCATCAAACAGGTGGAATGCAGTGGAACAGAATTCATCAAACCATGCATTAAGATTGTTACAGCTCTCATGTTACAAAGTTCAAAAGATTAAATCAACACTACAAACTAATACTCAGTTACACTTTTAATAATATTCAAACCAAAAAAAAATGAGGGATTTCCCATATATTCTTGCTTAAATAGAACAATGATGACTCAAACTGATGCTCTAGCTCCTCCCTGCGTTGCTTTTGCTCAAACTTCACTTCTCTACTCTCCCAATCTTAGCCTCGATAACTGCTTGGAGCCTCTTTTTTCGCCTCTCTAAAACTTTGACTCCTACCCTGTGTGTCTGTGAGTGTGTATTTTTTAGTATGATCTCGTGTGTCTATTACTGCCTCACTGCTTGGGGTTTTATAGGGTTGAGTTCGCGTCTTTTCAATGATAAATTCATGTGATTTCCCTTGATTGAAATAAAAATGAAACAAAAAAGGGAAATTACTCTCACGACAAAAGAAAAAAAGGAAGGAATTGTGCTTACCTAATTCATGCTCTCATGAATGAGGGGTTGCTCGTGATCAGAAAAGGAAAAGATTTGGGTCTTGGGTGTGACTTGATGCGAAATTGGAGTGTGATGGAGGGTGGTGGTGCGGCTAGGGTTTGGATGAAGGTTGAATCCGCGTCCCTCAAATCCCGCATTTCCTTATCAAAATCACAGCAAACAAAAAAAAGGAAGGAGGTGAGGTGAGATTGTTTCTGATCCTGGCAGAGGCTTGAACGTGAAATCATCGCAAGGGGGAAGATGGTGAGGTGCGGCTAGGTCTTGGATGAGAAGGAGGAGATGGGTGGGCAGCTAGAGTTTGGAGGGGAAGGAGGAGGCAGAGATGGAGTGAGAACAATGAGAGTTTTTCGATTGAAGAATTGGGTTTTCTGATGAGGTGCATGATTTGTGCTTTGGGAAGAATGAGTTTCCGATTTGGGAATTAGATTTAGGTTAAAAAAATTAGAGACAGAAACAACCTATATCTATTTTTAAACAAAAATATTAATTAAATTATATATTAGATCATATATATAATTTAGAGACGGAACACATCTGTCCCTAAATATACTTCACTTTTTAAAACACTTATTTAACCAACTAGAGATGAAATTAGAGATGAAAAATTTAAAGATAGATAAATTTCATTTCTAAATTTCGTCTCTAAACATATTTAATTTTTTAAAATGTTACATTGAACAAATAGAGATGAAATTAGAGACAAAAAAATTTGAGAAAGTAAATTTTGTCTCTTAGCATATTTGACTTTAAATTGACTAAATAGAAATAGAATTAGAGACAAAAAGTTTGAGATGGACACTTCTATCTTTAAATTTTGTCTCTAAGTTTTAAATTTTATTTTATTTTCTCTAAATCACTAAATTTGTCTTTATTTTCATCTTTATTAGAGACAGAACTGTTTCCATCTCACTCGTTAAAGGGCTTTTGCAATGTCTAGTTTGAACTGATAGCCTCAGTACTTGGAATGATGATTAGTTTTATATTCAAAGAGTGTAGATAAATCTCGTAAGACCAAAACACATACAAAACAAATTAAGGATTAATTCAATATTTGTCTTGGTGAAGCTATCATTGAATTCCTGAAATTGCATATTCTAACAATATAAAATAAATTTCACCAAAATGACAAATTTATAATCTCTTAAAGTTGCATATGTCCTCAACAATATATTTCGTGAGATATACTATCTCACGTCCAATTTAAATTTTATTTTAAAAAAAAACTACAGTTGAGAAGTGTTTTACAATAACAGTATCATTGCTTTTTTTCTTTCTTTCTTTTTTTTTGACATGGATGGACTCAACTAGCTTAAGAGTTTCATATAAGGTGTCTATGTACTCTCCAAGGGCATGGATTCGAGTTTCCTCTAATAATCTCGCTTGACAGTCATCCCTCTTAAGAGAAATTCCTTATTGCACCCAAGAGTCACACGGTTGTGTAGCCTTCTGGTCATCCCTCCCTATGGCTTGCACCATGTATGAGTGAATAGCTTTCGTGTGGAAAAATTCTTTGAGTGAGTGTCCTAGTGGCAGTCCTCTAATTAGGTGGACATCTGCTTATCTTTCATGATTCCAAATATGTCACTCTAACTAATAATATTGGAATAACTTATTCTTTCTATAACTTCAAAAAAAAATTATTGTTCTTTTTGATATATTAGTAAAATTAGTAAGCCCTCAAAGGATTTGCCCAAAAAAAAAAAACCTCAAGGATGATTTTGTAAAATTATATTTGCATCTTGATCGAGTCTCACTTAGCAATGATAGTTTGGCAATTTTTATTTTGTTTAATTTCATGGTTAGTTTTGTAACTATCTTTTGCACTCAGTGGTAAGGTGTTCGTACAGTTGCTTTAAAAAATAACAAATGACTTATGTATCCCTAGTAAAATATGTTCTAAAAGACAAATGTATCAGTTTTGAATGCTATAAACCTGGTAACATGATCACTTATATGTCAAAATAAGATTTATTTTAAAAAAAAAAAAATTAGAGTGAGTACGTGCAGACTGTCTCCACAACGTGACTAAGTCATTTATAAATAATGTTACTCAACTTTTTATTAGTATTTTCATTCTGTCGTTTTTTTTTTTGTTTGTATACATTTTGTGACGGCGAACTTCATTGATGTTGTTGTGCTTGTTTTGTTAGAATTTTTTTGAATTAAGGTTTCTATTGTTTGGTATATATTTAATTTTATAAAATAGATTGAATGGATAACTTACAACGTGTTTTGATGGGAATATGGGATATGTATAAATTCAAGGCGTTTATATATATATTTCACGTAATTATATAAGAGTCCTCTTAATTCCCAATTACATATATCTTTAAATCTTTACTATTGACTGATCCATTGATATAGTACTCATAGTCCCTTGCTTCGTTTAATTTCTATTATCCAGCCACATGATGAGAACAAAGTGAGCGTTTATTCCATCAACTTTCACCAAAACGACAGAAAAAAGTAAAAAAAGACACAGTAAATTAACAAATATAATCAATCATAAATAATATATTTATTGCAATAACTATAATTTCCTTCATTTTTTTTTACGATATAATTTCCTTCATTCTTATTCTAACAATAATAGCAATCAAATAGGATCAATACATATACATCTCCATTTCCCATTCCCCTTCATGACCAATATAGGACCTCCTTAGAACAAAAAAAATAATTAAAAAACTAAATATTTATTTACAAATACAATTGTTTAATGAATGAATCTTCTAACGTTATTTCAAATAAAAAAATAAAGAATCTCGTAACATTATTTACTAGAACCATAAAGTCTAGTTTCTTTCTTGAGAAAATTCTTGAACCATAGTGCAGAGAGTTTTTGGTATCTTTTCACGTCATTTTTGTAATCTACAAAGGTCATTCCAAATCGCACTGTGTAACCTAAAGACCATTCAAAATTGTCGAACAAAGACCATACATAATATCCCCTTACATTCACGCCATTCCTGTCATACATAAATTAAAAGGAACCAAATTTAAAAGGTGCTAAAATTGTACGATAAAAAAAAACAGAAACCTTTTATATATGTAAAAGATTACTTACCTAATTGCAGATCGTAGATAAAAGAGATGACGATAATGATAGTCAACTCTGAAAGTATCCATAAGTGATTCTTCTATTGATAGTGTCGGATCATCAAACTCATTTATACCTATAAATTAAGTGAAATATGTATAATGCAAATTGTCATACATATTATTTTCAACAGATTGAGGAAAAAAAATCACATATGATGACGTATGATATAGCAATCAAGGAAACTAAATATGAAACATAGATAGGTGTTATTTACCATTTTCAGTAATGTAGATCAAGGGGTTATTGTACTTTTCCTTGGTGTATAACAGAAGGTCTTCAATTCCTCTTGGATAAACATACAACCAATCTGAAGCAATCTGCATAATAATAACAAGAGGATTCTTTTATATTTTATCAAATGGATTAATTAAACTTGTAAATGAGTCACAAGTTTCGGTGGCCACACACGTACCTTTATACCTATGGGTTTCCCATCGCGCTCAACTGCATTCAATCACGAATATAAAATTAAGAAATGCCATTTTCAGGAATGATCAAATTCAACATGTGCAATTTAGAAAATTGATAGATAGATGGATAGCAGATAGTCTTTACATGAAGAATTGATCAGAGAATCTGTTAGGTAGCTGGGTCTGGCATTGCTTAGATGAGGTGCATCGGAGGCATAGGCTGAAGAGTAATAGTTAAGGCCAATAAAATCAAATGAACCAACGAGTAGCCTGCTTTGCTCTGTAGTGAACTTTGGCAATCGTGTTCTCACGAGCGATCGCATGCTTTTTGGATAGTCTCCTGATGTTAGCGGATCCATAAACCTGCAAGTGCAATCAATCAGCTTTTAATTTTCAATTATGCTTTTCTTTTTCTATCAATAAGTCAAGGACCCTTATCAAAGCCTTAATATATATACCACCTTAAATCCCTGACCCAACTCTTGAAGGCCTTGGCAGAAGGAGAAATGCCTACAGGCCTTAGTAGGTGCACAATTATGGATCCGAACATCCAGGCATATAGAGTGTGTTTGGGAAAATTAGAAAAAAAAAGATTATGTTGATAATCTGTTTTTATATAATTAATTATTGTAATAATCGATTATAATTAAAATCTGTTTTTGTTTAGATATATTTGTTAAAAAATAATTTTAAGATAATCTATTTTATTTGGATGATGCAAAATAATCACTTTTACATAGTATATTACGAAAAAATGTATGAATATATTTGTTTATAATATGCTCAGAGTATCTACTGAAAAAATATTACGGGAATTACAAGAATTGCTTGTGAATAATCTAAAACTAATTCATCAAACTGTCCAACAATAATGATGGTGTAAAACAACTTAAATTTGAGTTAAAAAGCTTTTTTAAAAAATAAGCTATCTACCCAAACATAATAAATTATTCCCAAAATCACTTATTACTCCCAAAACAGCTGAAATTCAACAATTTCATCTTTCCCAAAGAAGCTCATAGTCCCATATATATATATAGCTCATATTCATTTTGAAAATAAATTAAAATTCATAGACACAGAGAGAGGGGAGCTCTTACCATCCATACATGAAGTCAATTGCTCTTTCAGCAGCCATTTGATCGGATTTGGAATCTGAGTGCGGCAGGAACCAGTTAGCTACCAAGGTTATGCCTATCAAACCCTTTTGAGAAGCCTGCACACACGTATTCAAATATTTTGGTTCATTATAACTATTCAAAAAGCAATTAATGAGTCCAACAAACCTTAAAAAGGTACAATGCTGAGTAACAACGAACCTGATACTTGGTCTTGTACACACGGACGGCAGCTGCATGTGCAAGAAGTTGGTGGTGCGTAACCAAATAGGGCTCTGTGGCAGAATCACCGCCTGTGCAATTTTGATTCAACCAATCAGAACAACGACCTGGTGCCATCTGCCCATTTGCATAGCCATTTTGGCTATAAGTCCATGGCTCGTTCAAAGTAACCCAATACTTCACCCTATCACCGAATTCCTTGAAGCAAAGTTCCGCGTAGTCCCGAAAATCTTTTCTGAAATGATTAATATGGGTGTTCAACACATCATATCTAAATATTTTATTTGCTAGGCAGAGAATAATTAAGCTAAGCTTTGGAATGGAGACTCACACTATACGTGGGCTTAAGAAGCCACCGTACTCATCTTCTAAGGTTTGGGGAAGATCCCAATGGAACAGAGTCACAAATGGTTGTATGCCTGCAATTGTTGATATTTGTTTAATTATGATTATCAACAACAAGAGAAAATGGTAAAAGGCAAAATGTATGATGAAAAGTTGAATAACCACACCATTAGCCACTAGCTCGTTGATGAGGTTGTTGTAATAGTTGATTCCTTCTTTATTTATACCTCCACTTAGCTTTCCTTCTGTGGATATACGGTTTATAATAATAAAATTAATATTAATTTTAAATGGTAATTAAAGTGAAACATCCAACTTGGTGAAATTTAGTCCAAAATAGTCTTTGATTAACATTTGACTTACTTGGCAGTATTCTAGACCAAGATAAGGAGAATCTGTATGAATCCAAGTTCATATCCTTCATGATCCCAACATCTTCCTGTAATATATGTTGCAAACAATATTTTATTATATTGCGCTGAAAATTAAAATGAAATAAAAAAGAAACTACTCAAGGAAGTCTATCGATTTTTCATTTGTTTTACTTTAAATTAGAATTCAAATTTTGTTTGCCGGTCAAATTATATATATTCATACCTAGGGTCTACTTGGTTCTTTAACTAATCATTTTACTGTATGATTTTATAATTTTACAGCTCATAAAGTGAAATGCAAGTAATAATTATTAATAAAAGTGTAAGTAGTAATTGTAAATTTAAAAATTAGAAAATATTTTTTGTATCCATAATTTATATTTAATCACCTATACTTTATACTTATTATGAATTCCACATTTTTTTTAAATACATCCCTCAGTTTAGAAGATACAGATACGTATACTTTGAGGCAACTATACCTTGTAGTGGTGATATGCGTCAATGGCTACATCTCCATTGCTTCTATCCTGTATCTTATCTGCATGTCAATTCAAGATAAATTATTGAAAATTATGCATATGAAAATACTACAATACGAGTATTGTAAGTAATGTACAAGTATTTCCCCTATTATATTGTATTTGTAGTGTACCAATAAGAGTGGTGTTTCGAGGCCACATTTTTATTTGTTTATTGATTAAACTATAAAAGATAACACGTTAAGCATTCCCTTCTCTCTTTCTATGCTTGCGTGTAACTTAAAAAAAGAGAAACATATATAGAGATACTTCATACCTGGATATTTATGGGTGAAGGTATCCCATATACTTGGTCCTCTACCACCTTCCATTACTGCACCTTCGAACTATACATATATAGATATCACAAAGACAACAAAATCAAAATAATTAGTAGCCAGATAGACATTAATTAATTACTATACTCTATAATATAATGTAAGATGAGTGTACCTGGTACGACGAGGATCCCGCCCCAAATATGAAGCCTGGAGGGAAACTTCTCCGATTCAGCGAAGCAACGTCAAGAATAGGCTCAACTACATCAGCTTCTGTGCATGTAACTTTCGATGTGCTGATTGCAAGAGCAAGAGCAATGAGGCCGAGAACGAAAATGCTGTTGTTGCATGCCATGTCTGATGATTCTGCTTAATATATCTTTCTTTTTCCGGTAAGAGCTTAATCTTTCTTTCGTTTCGCTCTCACTGATGATTCTGCTTAATCTTTCTTTTTCCGGTCAGAGCTTAATCTTTCTTTCGTTTCGCTCTCACTGGTGATTCTGCTTAATCGCTTTACGTTTAGTTGCGATTGCGCGTGCCTTTTTATATAGGAAAACTAGCTAGCTAATAAGATTATTATAATATTATTTGCGAAGGTACAAAGAATTTAACAGAGTCGCATATGTTCAAAGTGGAAAAACCATTCAAATTTGCTCCCCTTTGACTTCTTCAACAAGTGGAAAACAAATATGGCGGCGGCAGTTTTTAATTGGCTACTTGGATAATCGTTATAAGTTCTTATTTTATTGAATTTAAATTTTTATCTTTTAAGAAAATAAGAAGTTTATAATGTAGTCTTCATGATCTTTGTCCAGACGTACATAGATGGACAGTATATTAATGACAATCATTTTAGTTTTTAAATTGAAAAAGACGGAATTTAAGAAATAAATAAAATTTATACTGAAAATCATTAAATTTGAAAAAGTACTAAAAAATATGTTACAGAGTGGTAATTTTCATCTAAATACCTAAAAGAACAAATTTTCAAACCACATTAAATGTTTGTTTTCTTAACCTGTGTCATTGATATGCAGGACAGCTGATAAAATAGTGCAGAGCTAACCAAATACTGTTTGGTAGTATTTGGCATTGTACTATTATATCAAGTTTGTTAAGAGTTTTTTTTAAAAAAAAAAATACATTTTGTTAAGTGTTTTTAATTACACTCAACAACTAATGAGAAGTTAGTTACGGTGGAGCTAACTAATTCCAAGTTTAACGGTGGAGCCCTTCTCTTCTGGGGTGAGGTCCATTGTTACTTGTTCACGGGGCCGGGGTACTCAATTTTGTAGTTGTTATGGAAAACCTTATCCAAAACCAAAAGGCAAAAGGGACAACACAAGGGTGTTAAGGGTTAATGAATTTTTAAAACAAAAATGATGCAAGAGGTGTTAAGGGTTAACAATGAATTTTCAAAACAAAAATGATCTTCTTACATTATTTTTGGGTAAACATTACTTTCTAAACTTATATTAAATTATTGTAATTAAGTGAGAGAAAATAATAAAAAAAGTGATATAATTAATGATATAGAAAGTATTGTAAAAAAATGATGTGAAAAAATAATATAATAAAAAAATTATAGTTGTTTCCAAAATTATTCATCTGATGATGATGTTGATAGCTCAATTGGTTCACATATAGAAAGAATAGTGAAGTTTAATTTCTGTAAATGTTCTTCGTTTTAATTTTTTTTTTCCATAAGTCCATTAAAGAGTCATTTAAGGGTCTCACTAGAAGAGACCCTTTCATTAGACCCACAAAATAAGTCTTCGGCCTTTAAAAAAAAAATTATCCATCTGATAAATGTCTTTACCAAACTATCCAGGCAATCAAATTGTAATAAAATGACAAATTCATATTTATCTCTTTCAGTAATTTTCAAAATTAATTAGCAAGTCAACTAATTTAAGGAATGTTAAATAAGCTTAAAAATCTTAAATTTGATTTCAGTTCTCAGTAATTCTTTTTAAATAAAATCTATAAATATTAATACATCCATTTTAAAATATCTGTCGTTTAAGATTTATACACAAAGATTAAAAAAATTATGAAATGTTCTTAATTTTTAGAAAATATAATTACCTTTGATTAAATTATATTTTCACTCAATTAATACTCTCTCTTTTTTATTTAGCGAAAATATTAAGAGACAAAATTAAAGATGAGAAAAAGAATATTAAATGCCTTCTGATTTTTTAAAATAACAAATACAATGAAATAAAATTCATTTTCTAAAACGACATGTATCTTGAAATGGAGGCACTAGTATAATGTGTTTCTCGTTAACATTTCGGGGCATGTCATGTTCTTATGTGCTTTAAAACGTTGTTAATTCAAAGTTGGTTGGTTACCTACCACAGCATACATAAACATTCTCAATTAGCTCGTTTCCGTCAATTCCTCTAATTTTTTTTTATGAACTTCAATTTCTCTATTTTATCATTTGGATTTGAATTTCATATTCATAATCATTAAGCCCTTATATATATTAAGCTATATATCACACGAAAGAGGCAAAAAGAATCAATAGTTTATTTTCTTCAACCCACAAAAGATGACCACAATTAGTAGTTTATTTTATTCAACCCAAGCAAAAGACCTGACCATGTGTGAGCCAATAGCTATAAGTACTATATTTTTTATACAATAATGAAGCGAAAGTTTGTATTTATAATCTCTTGTAAATTATTTAAATTCCCCATCACTAATGTAATCCTAATCACTTGTTATGTGTTTTTAATTACACTCAACAACTAATGAGAAGTTAGTTACGGTGAAGCTAACTAATTCCAAGTTTAATGGTGGAGCCCTTCTCTTTTGGGGTGAGGTCCATTGTTACTTGTTCACGGGGCCCGGGTACCCAATTTTGTAGATGTTATGGAAAACCTTATCCAAAACCAAAAGGCAAAAGGGACATCACTGGGGTGTTAACTGTTAACAATTAATTTTCAAAATTATTCATCTGATGTTGACGGTGATAGCTTAGTTGGTGAACATATAGAAAGAATAGTGGAGTTTAATTTCTGTAAATGTTTTTCATTTTAAATTTTTTTTTCCATAGGTCCCATTAAAGAGTCATTTTAGGACCTCACTAGAAGAGATCCTTCTATCACATTCACAAAATAAGTCTTAGGTCTTAAAAAAAATTATCCATCTGATAAATGTCTTTACCAGACTATCCAGGCAATCAAATTGTAATAGAATGACAAATTCATATTTATCTCTTTCAGTAATTTTCAAAATTAATTAGTCAAGTCAATTAATCTAAGAAATGTTAAATAAACTTAAAAATCTTAAATTTAATTCCATTTCTCAGTAATTATTTTTAAATAAAATCTATAAATATTAGTACATCCGTTTTAAAATATCTGTCATTTAAGATTTATACACAAAGATTAAAAAAATTATGAAATATTCTCAATTTTTAGAAAATATAATTACTTTTGATTAAATTATATTGTCACTCAATTAATACTCTTTTTTTTATTTATTGAAAATATTAAGAGACAAAAATAAAGATGACAAAAAGAATAATGAATGCCCTTTTGATTTTTTAAAATATCAAATACAATGAAATAAAATTCATTTTCTAAAACGACATGTATCTTGAAATGGAGGCACTAGTATAATGTGTTTCTCGTTAACATTTCGGGGAATGTCATGTTCTTATGTGCTTTAAACTTTGTTAATTCAAAGTTGGTGGGTTACCTACCACAGCATAAACATTCTCAATTAGCTTACTTCCGTCAATTCCTCTAATTTTTTTTTTTTATGAACTTCAATTTCTCTATTTTATCATTGGGATTTGAATATCATATTCATAATTATTAAGCCCTTATGTATATTTAAGCCATATATCACACGAAAGAGGCAAAAAGAATCAACAGTTTATTTTCTTCAACCCACAAAAATAACCACAATTGGTAGTTCATTTTATTCAACCCAAGCAAAAGACCATGACCATGTGTGAGTCAATAGTTATAAATACTATTCTTTTATACAATAATGAACCGAAAGTTTGTATTTATAATCTCTTGTAAATTATTTAAATTCCCCGTCACTAATGTAATCCTAATCACTTGAGTTAAATATATGTATTTTTCTAATATTCATAATTTTTTATTAAGTACCAATATTAGATGAGTTGTCAATAAATTATTTGTTCCTAGTATTAATTTAATAAATTTTTAATTATTTATTGTGAAATCAACACTTAATTAATAGTTGACAATTGTTAACCTTTTAAATTAATGACTTGTGTTAATGGTTGCTTAAAGTTTCTTAAATATTTATGGTATTATTTTTTAATTAAAATAGAATTTTTCTAATGAATTTTAATTAGACACTTGTTAAGAATTTAAAAATAAAAAATATCAAATAAAAAACACATTTTTTGAGTTCTTAATATATTAAATCCTACATTTTTTATTTAATATTTTTTATTTTTAATTCCTTAATCCATGTCCTTACAGCAGTAGTTAAAAGAACTGATTAAATATAATGTTTTCTTTTAGATCTGATCCCAATACCACCTCATCATATCTTTCATTGTTTTCAGTTTTAACGGTTCTCTAAATTATCAAGCAACCAAAATCTCTCTGCGCACTGAATTTTTGTGAAACTCACAACCGACCTTTTAACGCGAATTGTCAATTGCCAAACACTTAAGTGTTTCTTGAGATATCAAAGGTATAATAATAATCTAAAAAAATACATATAGATAGCACTCTTAACAAAGATTATACATGTATGTTTAATACAAAATTAATGTAATGTAATATATCTAGATGATGGAAAATAACAAAAGCTCTAAGTTATTCACTGCCAAAGTGCCACTAGCCCCAATTGAATGAGAAAGAAGGGCTGTCTTATCTTTGCTCTCTTCGGCACAGCAAGGCCAGAGAACTCGTGTGTGCGTGCGTGTTGCCAACTACCCCTGAAACTTGCATCTACAAGTTAAACATATAAGTTAAACTTGCATCTACAGATGTGTAGACTACAACTGGACGGAGGTCGTTTGAGAAAATGGTTGGAGTCGGTTTCAAGCTCCAAGCTCTGAGAGAATTTTCATGGATGACATTTGAGGAGCCAAAAAGTCTTAATGAAAAAAATAGAGATATCCGTAAAAACTCATGAAAACATTGAAATGTTAATGAGGGTGTTACTAAAATGTTAAAAATGATATACATATTATATTTAAATTTAAAAACAACACCATAAATTTATACTTAAGTTTTGTCCATGTAATATTAGATTAGGAATTTGTTTCAATTAATGTTGTTAAATTCGGTTGAACTGTTAAATTGATAAAGTGAGCGATTTATGATTTAATCGACTAACTAGTGATTAGATCACTAATATTATAATTATATAAATATTTCATTTTTTAATTTTTTAAAAATAATTAAAAAATTTAAATTAAAAATTAATTGATTCAATTGATCGAACAGTTCAACTAATCAATTTATTAGTTTTTATCAATTTTTTTAATTTTTTGTGATTCAACTGCTATTAATTTTTTTAAGTAAATTAAAATTAATGAGATGACTAATTCACAATTCAACTGTATAACTGATGTCGTTGAATTGATATTTTAAACACTGGTTTCAACTGTTATATTTGATAGATATATGGTCAAAAGATCATCAATTGAACTCGCATAGGGCCATAGGCGTTAAAAAGTTAGATAATGTAAGTCAAATGAGAAGGTAAGTGAAATGCGCACTAGAAATATTAAAAAGTTAGATAATGTAAGTTATGTACTTTTTATGAAGAATTGAAACTTTATTGGGTGTTGAGTTTGCATCCGTGTTGAAAGCTTAGCAATTAAATAAAGTTAAGATAATTAAATGTCGGAAGAGAGTATTAACACTCTAATATGTTAATTCATATTTTTTATTTTTAAATTTTTATTTCATTTTTTCAAATTTACCCTTGTTGTTCAAGAGTCTTTTTATCTTTTTTGGTACAAGAGTCTTTTCATCTACATATACTAATTTATTATTATAAAAAATGTTCATATTTTTCTATACCGTTAGTTTTTTCTTCAATATTCACGTCATAGTATTTTATACAAAATGTTATTAATTGAATGTAAGCCATATATCGCTCGAGTGAATAAAACTTCTCATTCATTAATAATTTGGTTCGGACATTAATGATATATATAGTGGTATCAATCTGTTTTTCCTATTTTTCTTTTTCTTTCTGTCATCATTAACTTAAATACATAAAAAAATTATACAAGGAGAAGAAGACAAAAAAAAAAAATTGAAACCGTATATATACCAGAGTTCTTTACATTTTTCAATCATGTTATCTTGTTCTTTTAAAATAAACTTGTATGATTGGGTTTAGCCCTAACAAAAATAATAAGAATAAGAAAAAGGAAAATGAAAACAAAAGCTTGAAAATTGAAATAGTTGCCTGTAGCCCAGAAAAAAACAAAAGAAAGAAAAGAAAGAAAAATAGAGAGAAGGTTGTTTTACACTTTTACTGTTTATTCTCATGCTAGAATTTAGAATTCATCATTTGGGTGGGGCATTTACACTTTAATATGCTTATTTATATTCCTTTAAAAAAAAATTATTGTGCTTTTAAAAATTTTCAAGTTAGTATTTTCAGAGTAGATAAATTGAATAATGATTGTAAATTAGTTGTAATTAATTTGGAGTGTGAATATGCAACTAAAATATTAAAATGAATTTAAGTGTTGAAAAAAACAACTTAAATAAGAGTAAATTTGAAAAGCACAATAAAAATTTTAAAATAAGAAATGTAGATAAGTATATTACAGTGCTAATAGCTCCACCTTTAAATGTGTGTTGTATTTGATTGGTAAGTAACTAACAAAAATATTAATTGTTATTTAAGACAATTATTTTATTATTTTTGGTGAGAAGACGCAAAATTAACATAAGAGTAAAATGAAAAATAAAAAATCACCCTAAACGACTCATGTCCCGTCGATTTTAAAAAAATATATTGAAATTTAGTAATAGAAAATATTTTTCATACACATCACTTTATAATTCACATCACTCATATATGCTTAAATGACACAATCAAAGTGTAGACATGTAAAAAATGAAGTGAAGTCAATTATGATTAAATGGTAAAAATATTATGTAAATGTGATATGATATTTATGTAAATATATATAAGTAGCATTACTCTTTATTAAATATGCAAAAAACTTCGTCTCTAATTCATCAAACATTTATTTTATTAATAGAAAATATTATATGTATTTCACTTGATCACTTTAAATAGCTAAAACCCTTTAGGTTAAATTAATAATTAAGATTTTAACAATAAAAACCTATTAAAAAAAATTAAAATCTGGTGCTGGGTTTCATTTGAATCAAAACCTATTAGCTATTGGGTCAGTCATTTGTAGTGGTTTTTTCATTTGGTTATTAATATGTTGCTTTTGGAATTAATATTAACTTGGGCCTTGCTATTTTCTAATTGTTAAATTTTAGCCAGTTGTTTTTCTTGTTGTAAAAAGAAAAGGAGAAAAAATAAAAAAATAAAAATATATATAAAGTCAAATTGTGCATACTCGGTCAAAAATGGCTCGTATAAAACAAATATTCGTCGCCAAATACTTATAACTCACTGGGTATCAATACTCTTTGGTATTGCTGTCATCTCCAGGACTGTAGTTTTTTTTCTTAAAATCTTTGGCACGGTTGAGTATATTGACTAATCAATTTATATAGTTCGATCAAAGTAAATCATCTAATATATTAAAAAAATTATAAAAATATTTCTTATAATATGATTTTAATTAATTAATATAGTTAGAATTTTAATATATAACCTTGTGCCAATTAATGTATACCTCACATGTTTATTTATCACTAATTTCCAACCCCTTGAAGTTAGAATTGTGTGTCAATTTGATGTTGAAGGTTTAATCTTTCATCAAATTAACTTTCTCTTTTTCTATCCCACTAGTGTTTATATTTCTAATGTAACCATTTTAATAAAATAAAAATAAAAATAAGAGTAAATTCCTATTTTAATCATCTAAAAATATAATTGTTATCACTTTAATCATCTAAATAGTTTTAACATTAATTTAATATCTCAATCATAAAATATGACTTTAAAATCGCTGTTCAGTATATGAATCGCGAGATCAAGGAATTATTTTTTCTTGGATAAATTTTAAGGAACTAATTTGATATCAACTTTGTTTGATTAAGAGACAAATTTAACATTATTTTCTATAACTTAGGGACTAAATTAATATAAATTTTTTTTTATGATAAACTGATGTCATTATCAATAATTGATGTGCTAATTAATGTAATTTTTTTTTAGAAAAACAAAGTAAAAACAATTACATCTTTAAAAGACTAATATAGGAGTTTACTCAAAAAAATATTCTTCCTTGCCATTGTCCAACAGAAAAAAGTCGGGAAATTACTCTATTGCTTTTATATTTTAAAAGGCTTTTAGTGTCTTATTCGATCCCATGTAATAATTTATTACGTATTAGCCAAGCAAATCCATATGTAATAAAAAGCTTAAAAGTATTTTTCCGTAATAATATGTAATAATTTGGTTGGCATGACATCACAAGATAATACTATTAGAGAGAGAAAAAAACAATTAAATTGAATATGTCCTAACATTAGAATGATATAACCTTTCTTTTACCATAAACTTTTGTTAAAAGAAATAAAAGTAACATAACCTTATTCAGCAATAGTGTGTTAACTTCTGATTTATAATATTGCAAGTTTTTTTTTACAGCGAAGAATTTTTTGATCAAATTTTATTGAAAAAATTATACAGATTTCTCTTAACATTTGACTTAATTATGCCTAACATCTTTGTTGTTTCAAAACTTACATTAACTTCTCTTAAAATTTATATTGTTATTATACTAACTTTTATTGAAATTTATATTATCATTACACTGATTTTATTTTGATCATTACACTTACCTCCCTTATAGGGAAAGTCAGTGTAAGAGTACAAATAAAAAAAATATTGAGTGTAGCAAAGCTAAACTTAAGGAGAAGTTAATGCAATTTTTCTAATTTTATATCAATCGAAACTAAGTTTATACTCAAATAATTTTAAGTACACACTCCTCATATCAGCAAGGTACATTTAGAAAAATTAATTCTCCTATGTGCTGCCCAGAAATAACATCATACCTCCTTAATTATTAATTTAACCTTTAACTTATAAATTATTATATTAAACGATTCTTGGTTAATGGTTAGCACAGTAATCATTAGTCAAAGAGAATGACCATTACCACCAACAACTAAAGTTTGGTCCACTAGTATAATGTATTATGATATTATGCTGTGCCAACTCCGAAAATGATAGACACTGAGTCTGCACCTACGCAGCTAGCCTCGAGCGATAGATGCGCCCATTAACTACTTAATTAGTACAGAATCGTTTTATTTATCACATGCGTGATTTATTCTACCTGCTTTCCTCGAAGTCATTCAGTTGATAAATACCTTCTATTGTTGTAACAGATAAATACCTATTTTAGTACATACAGACACGCGTTTGTAGAAAGTCCATGCACCACTCTACCCTCTGAGACCAAACGTGATACGGCATTGATTTCTTAGGAGATTGATCATTACCATATACTGTGTTGTTTTATGGTATAAACATTTGATTCTTGTTGATAACTCCAATTAGATAGGGCAGCTAAGAAGATGGATATATTCCCTCTGTTCTTTTTTTTTTTTTGTTTTTTTTAAAATTTTATTTTGTCTAAATTTATATGTTATTAGATAATTCTAAGAATATATTAATTTAATTTTTCTCAATTTTATCTCATCATTTATTGTCTATATTAAATTTAATAATTATATATGTTAATTAATTTTTAAACTTTTTATACATATTTAATAAAATGAGAAATAATAATTTTGTCATGTTAACTTATATTTTATTTAATTTGAAGTTATTTAATGATATCTTTTATTTTTGTATAAAAATATTAAAAAATAGAAAGAAAGAAAAAACGGAGAAAATAGTAAATGATCAATTACAATGGCTGAAGGAAGTTGGTAGCGGGCTTTTAGCAGAACATATTAGACGGAATGGCGGTAGTCAACTATGATCAGTTGAATAACAATCTCAATATACGTAGGGGTGTCCGTAGGTTGGGTTTGGTAGATTCAGTGTTATTTTTAGACTCGATCTGCGTAAGAGATTTTTTCTTTCGATCTGACCCGACCCGACTCGATCAAGGAATTTTTTCACTCAACTCGACCCGACCCGTTTAAGAGTGGGTTGGATTGGGTCTAACCCGTGGGTCTGACATTTAAAAAATTTTATTAAAAAAAAATAAAAAATAAAATCTAACAAATTAACATCATAAGTCTCAATCTCAAATAAACTAAATATCATAAGTCTCAAGATCAAATAAACTAAACATCATAAGTCAATAAGTACATAATAAATCAACAACTAACGAGTCTTATTAAGTTTTGAATAAATTAAATAAAGCTACTCATAACTTAAACAACAAATTAGTCTAACCAATCATAATCAGTGTCATCACGCATGTCATATGAATTATGGACAACATAATCATTGACTTCACTCTCTATTTTATCCATATACTATTTATCATCTAAACGATTCATTGATTTTTCAATACAACGGTCACTTAGGTGCATCGAGAGTCTTATGAATTTATTTATTTTATTCACTTTGAGAGTAACATCACAGTGTCTACACTTAAACTTGTTTGGAACAACGCAAAAATGAGGAGAAAGCATCCTAAAATGCCACTATGAGTATTTAGGATTCATGGACATCTCATAGAACTCTGCACAAAGACGTGCCCTCCCTTTCTCTTTGGTCTGCACAATCAATAAGACAATTGTCAAATTACATACAAATTTAAACTCAACAATGAAATAATAAGTTCATAAGAATTAGAAAGTCAATCATTAAACCACAAACAGCTAAAAGAATCAATGTTTAAGACCCACAATTTCTTCTCTAACAGCTGACATAATCTAACATACTAAAAAAGTATTAACAATTAGTAATAGATAATTAATAATTCATTAAACAAATTGAATGAGTTCTATATAACACACTACCAGCTTCAAGCTTCTCAATATCATCCATCTGAACTCGTAAATCTATGGGTTTCTTAGGAGTCCTCAACTAATTTTGAGCACAAATCAATGCCTCAACAATGGTAGGTTACAAAGAACTACAAAAAGGGTCAAGAACTCGCCCTCCAGTACTAAATGTTGACTCAGATGAAACTGTAGAAATAGGAATTGCTAAGATATCCTTAGCAATGAATGAAAGAACATGATACTTCTTGGTCTTTTCTCTCCACCATGTAAGAATATCAAAGCCATCAACATTATCCTCCACATCATCCTCCTTGTATCTCTCAAGCTCATTTTTTTTATCGCATGTTGTTTTTTCTTCACTTTCAATCTAAACTCGGATTTATAACTATCATTATCATCTTCAATATCATCATCATGTGTAGAGGAAGGAGCATCAGATGACATGCAACTAGAATCATTAGCATCAAGGGGAACATGATGCATTTGTTGATAATGTTCAAACAATGTCCTCATAACATCGTCCAACATCTTCATAATTTTCACACTCAATTCTAAGCCATACATCTTTTCCAAGCAAAACTTAACATAATCCATTTTATACCTTGGATCAAAGACAATAGCCACAAGCAATAAGTAATTTAGAGGATTATCAATGTCATCCCAATATTTATCTAACTTCATTTTCATGGAAATGGTCATCTCCTTCAAAATTAGATCATTCCATCCAATCCACTTCTTTATAAACTTATTGATGTCACACAATTTATGGAAAAAAAGTATTTGAAGTAACATGCAATGATCCAGAAAAAGTAAAAGTAACATCATAAAAAACCTTCAAAATTGTAATAATGAGAGTGAGTGTTACAGATTGAAAGTGAGTGAAAACTGATTTTATAATTAAAAAAAATGGGCCGTGGGTGGGTTGGGTTGTGCGGGTTAGAAATGTTCCAACCTATTACCTGACCCATACATTGAGTTGAACATTTTTCAACTCAACCTAACTCATTTAACCCAACCCAACCCAACCCGTATTTTGTACAATGGGTTGAGTCGAAACCCGCAAGTTCGTAGGTCAACTCGACCTGTTGGACACCCCAAAATATACGTGATGTTGAGTTTGGCTTAAGGCTTAAACTTTGGCAATAATAGATAAGAACTGAGTTGTTCAATAACGTGAGTTTGTCCATTACTCCAAATAATGTACTCAAATGTTGTCTTAGTAACAAAATGAGGTACAAGACAATAATATAGGACTTGTTTTAAGATGAAGATCCAATTAATATTGAATTGCTAAGAAATTCAGTACACATTTCAATAAGCTTATGATATTAAGTCTTGTTTTTAATGATAGTTTTTGTTTAAATAACATTTTAATTCAATTTAGAATGTTAATTCTGTAATAAAAAAGCAACATTTTCTCCTTTAAATAAATCGTTCGTCTTTTGAAATAACAGTTGTTTTTATAAATTAAAATTACCTATCAATCGAATTCAACACACTTATTCAATAATCTTAACATTATTTAATTGCTAGTTTTTCCGACAACAATGATCTTCTTTTCTTTTCTTTTTCTTTTTTTTTTCTATGGTGCGTTGCACTTCTCTTTTCATTTGACATCAATATTGCATGTTTAATTGACGATCCTCTGACGATGTATCGATCAAAGATAAGGGTTGGACCAAATTCCTAGTCAGAATAACAGTATTACTATTTGTCACGAGGAAATAGTTACGAAACAGAGCTTAACGCATATGGTCTTGCGTTAGAGGTTGGACCAAATTCCTAATCAGAAATTCAGAATAAGAACAATTAATAATCAGAATAAAGGTTTGACCAAATAATTACGGAAGAAATAGACAAAGGTTGGACCAAATTCCTAATCAGAATGACAACAACTCAACCCGACAACCAGTATTTATCTCATAGTTTGAGCCCTAAACTACGGAGTCACACATGATAATGGTCTTTTACTCCTAAACGTACGGATTCACACATGGTAATGGTCTTTTGCATGGGTTGAATGAATAAATTACTGATTCTATACCTCTCTTTCTTCCGATCGCTTAATATAAGGGTTTTGTAATTACTTATTTTCTTTCATATCTGCATGCATAGCATTATTCAAAATCAGTTAGATTCATTCAATATTTATTTTAATTTTTTTTGTACATTTCAAATTTTACTCACTTCTAAATTACGTGTGGGGAACTAATATATTCGGCTAGTTTGTAAGTAAAAAGAAATAATTAACAGCCACGTCAATAAAAATAAAAAGAAAGAAGAAATAATTAACAGTAATCTCGTAAAGGGCGTTAATATATATTTAATCCAAATGAAATAAATGTATAGGACTAAGGCCTACGCAAGTTATAATTAATTATGATTACGTAATATATATATATATAAAAGAGTATATCTCCTTATCTCATATGTGATAAATTAATTTTTTAAGGTATAGTTAAACACTTAAGCGAAGACTCTTCTAAATCATATTATTTTCATATAGATAAATCTTAAGATCAAACTCAGAAGTATAAGTTTAAGGGACTCGAATCCCTTCCATTCAGATCAATTTATGTTTTTATTTTTCAAACTGATGGTTGGCCGAATGGTTATGAGGCATGTTATTTATTTTGACTACTGATCTATTTTGAACCTTGATTAAGTACTTAATATGTACTACATTGATGTGGGGTGCAAGTATACACTAAAAAAATGCACTATTTTGTGGTCTTTTTTTTTTTAATTTGTGGCGATTTTAAACCTCTTCTAATTAAATTGTGGTGATTTTAAAAAATGCTACATTTACGTTCATCACAATATATTGCGATGATTTTTCAGTGACCCCTACAACAGTGATTAATTTGCAGCGGTGTTAAACCCCCACAATTTGCAGCATTTTTTAACCTCTATAATTTGTTGCCTGATTTTATTTTCCAAAAAATTGCAAAGGTTTAAAATTGACACTATTTGACACTTTTTACTTTCATGGAATTTAAAATCGCTGTAATTCATCTGATGAATTTTTTTTAAAAAAAAATATTTACTGCATATTTAATTTTTAATTCTAATAACATTTAAGATGCACAATCAAAACAATTAATTTTATAAAATTACTGATATAAATGTAAATCAAATTACATTAAAAATATTCATAGTAACATAAACATCACAAGTTCGAATCCATAACAAGCTAAATAAATTCATCTCTTGTACCTAAACTTACAACTTAAAATTCTTAATAACCTAATGTAGTACCACAATAAATGAACATAAAAAATCAATACTAAATATGCTCTTGGTGGTTTGTTTTGCTACCACCAGATGATCTTCTTTCATCCAATGGCGTAATAGGTTCACTTGAAGCATCACCTGACTAAAATAGTAAAAGACATTTAGTAAGAAACTACAAAGAGATAAAGAAAGAGAGTGTATCAAGTTACTCAGAAAGCTAAATTACTCAAACTATCTGCTCAGATTCAATTATTTGAAACTTTTTCTCTTCTCAAGGATTTGCTAAAACATTCTTAGCAAAAGAACAAGTTTTTTGCATATTACTTGCACTGGTTGTCAATATTGCTAAATTATTAACATTGTGCCTAGGAAAAGTGAGTGACCTGCTACTTCTACAGTCTAGAGCATGATGTTTGATTAATAATTGCATACTCATACTATCATATATACAATCCGTTAAACGAAAAAAATGGCTTGTGTATGTGCTTAGAATGCTAAACGAACACAACTAACACCCTGAAATATATGACTATTAACACCATTCACATTAACGATCACAAGGCAACTAGTACTTTTGACCTTATAGGAAACTAATCTGGCCACAAATATTAAACCGAAAAAAATAAATTGCAGCATTAACAAAATCACTCTTCCATAGGATGATTCTCCTTTGATTGTTGTTGGGAAACCTTGACTTTGATCTTGGGTCAAATGAAAAATGGATCCTATTGAAGCACAGAAGGAGCTTTGACCAAACTGATATCCCGCACCAACTCCCTTGCTACCTGCCTTTGCAGCTTCTCCTTTTTGCCTTTCATCCTATCAAAGTATTTACAAAATGTCAGCAGAAAGCCAAATGAAAACACCTTGTAAAGCTTTTCATTATATACATATTAATGGAGTCAAAGAATGACCTATTCTTATGATGTCTCTCATCCCTACTGACTCTAATCTTATCAATCTTAGGACTGGCCTTGAGGACATTCTTCGCAAGATTCTTGTCATATCTCTCAAGCTTGTTTCACTTTCTCTCAAACTCAAAGGTTGAATGCTAAGACAAAACATCCATCATGGAATCATCTAAAACCTAAAAACTCCAATAAATAGACATATGAACATCCATCAAGCAAAACAAGCTACTATGGTTTCCAATGAGTTGAAAACACTCTAACTTAACTCTTGAGATCAAGAACAAAGTTAAAAGCAAGGATTTGGCTCACCAAACCAAATATCATATCCATGAACCCTAAAATCATTCAACATGAACAAAAAAGACTCAATGGATAAAAAAACTCCCTACCTCTTGAATCAAAGATGGCGAGGATGATGAAGCCTTAGCTTTCCCCCTCCTTTTCCTTTCCTCCTCTTCCTCTTTCTTTGCTTGTCTTTCCTTTGCCTCTCCTTTGGTAGCTGCAGTTGTGAGAGAAGAAAGTGAAAAGATTAAAAAATGAGATACAAATATCTCATCTCATGCCTTTAAGTAACAAGGCTGCCATAGGTGACTTTGGTCACTTAAGTGGCCAAATGACATAACCTGATCTGTGAAGAACACTTAAATTTTACCAAATCCAATTTTCTTAGTCAACAAGTTTAAAATAAATCTCAGGATTTATCAAAAATCTTATTGCACCAAAACTAACATTTTTCATATCAGCTGCAAGTCAAATTGGCATTAAAATATACAATCAGTATGCTTAAAAATACCTAACTAGCTCTAATTATCCTCCAATTTTAACTGTAGCACAGTTCACACATTTGTGACATAGAACTAAATTCTCTGCATTTAATTCCAATAGCTAAGTAGTTTGAGCCATTTTCGGAGCTAATAACAACTATTTATCACACATAGTGTTACAACAAAGTGACCAAACATGTTCAGAAAGTCACAAAACTTAATAGGCATGCCAAACTAATAATAGGCTACCTTTGCAACTATTTACAAGTCTAAGATGTTTTCATGGGTGTTACACACTCGTTGATATGCCTTGGTCAATTTTACTTTACGAGGGTTGTAACGTCCCGGGACTACATACAAGATAATAGGCATGCCAAACTAATAATAGGCTACCTTTGCAACCATTTACAAGTCTAAGATGTTTTCACGGGTGTTACACACTCGTCGATATGCCTTGGTCAATTTTACTTTACGAGGGTTGTAACGTCCCGGGACTACATACAAGATTGACGAGTGTCTCCACAAATCAACACGAGTCTTTTCAGCGTGCTTTATCCTCACTCACACGCATCCTAGGAAACTTCCCAGGAGGTAACCCATCCTATAATTGCTCCAGGTCAAGCACGCTTAACCATGGAGTTCTTATGTTCTAGGCTCCCGAAAAGAAGTTGTAACTTGTTGATATGGTTACGCCAAATCAATTCCTTTAAGTCATCCTCAACTATGTAGTCCCATACCTGCACAGCCTCTGAATCCCTCTCATTCCGGTGCATATTCAGTTCATTCATGTAGACCCTCCGCCTAGAAGCCTGCTAGGCGCCGCTCCTTGTCTGTGCTTCACTGCACCGGCGATCACTCCCTGCCCTCATCGGCCCCGGGACGCAACAAGGGTTCCTCTTCATTTTAAAGTTTGGTACCCGTAAAATACACTAAGAGCAAGTGCACTCTATCGCCAAGTAATATAGGACTTGAGTCCCAGTTATCGATCCCACGAGGAATAACTGATAATTACTAGATTCGCAAAACCCCTTTGTTATCCAGACAATGAAAAGTGTATGAAGGAATTCAAATTAAAATCAAAATAACAAATAAAGAAAAGCAATGAGCAATCAAACAAAGAAAAGATGATCGATGAGAAAGAGACTAGGGCGCAAGGTTCACTTAAATCCAATTATTCAGATTTTCTTTCAATTATGATGTAGGTAATTCTTTTACCAATATTCTCTTATTTGCTATTAAATCCCAATGGTTATGGATGAAATAATATTATATTCCTAATTTAATTCACCTATTTGGTCATATAGTTGAATTAATCAAGAATGCATTAAGCTTCAATTCAAGAGATGAACTAACATACCGTCAATTCCATTGATAGGATAAATCAATGTTTGGTCATTCACCAATCTAATCCTAGACTTACCATATAGATCCACTCATTGAATGCGGATGGTCACCGGTCAAACAATGAATTAACACATGCCAAAAGTGATCAAATTCTGACAAGAATATAAGCAATATGATAAACCCAAAAAAAATTTACCATAATCAAATTAAAAATCAAATCCAAATAATAAGGAAAACAAGATCCCCCATAGCCCTAGCTATGAGTTTAGCTACTCATGTTCAATAAAAACAAACCCATATCAGAATACAAACTCATGGAAAGAAAATCCAAAGAAAAAAGGAAACTAAAAAGAAAGAGAAATCAAAACTCCTTTAATGGAGATTATGATCTTCAAGCCTTTAAGAATCCTCCTTTCAAATTGCCCTCCAAGGTTTGCTACCGCAAAACAACTCTCTCAGGATTAGGGATTTCTTGTGTAATATGCTCAATTGTTGAATTTGGCGTAACTTTTCTTATTTAATGAAAATTATGTGTGCTGTTACGCCACCAGCGCCTAGGCGCCCAGTCCTGAGCGCTCAAGCGCTCAGACACTTACTCCTGGATGCGCGCTGCTACACGTTGCATGCTCAAGCCCTCCCTCTCAACGCTCAAGCGTTGAAACACTTCATCACCGTTGTTGCATACGCTCTGGGCGCTCAGGTGCCCCAACACCAGCGCTCAAGCACTGGACTATGTTGCAAAACTCTTCTTTTTCTTACTCTTTTGCATATTCAATCTTCTCCCCATACAAATACCTGACAAAAACACACGAAATACTTAATAAAAACATAATTAAACAATACTAAAAATATAACAAAACTAACAAATAAAATTCATTAAAAATAAATAAAAGGAATATGAAAAACTAAGGAATTGAACTGTAAAAATAGGACATGTTGACGGTTCATCAAAGTTCTTGTGGCATTTAGATCGACAAAATTGAAAATTCTGCATAAAGAATAATCATTAGGAATCTGAGCCACATGGGGCCTCACTTTCATAAAGCAATTAATCTCATTTGATCCAACAAAAGCAATTAGTTTATATAATTAATAGTTCTCTAGAAGCATTTTGATAGACCTCCTATTACTAAGGTTATAAGATAAGGGGTAGGAAAAGAGGAGTTGGAGTATCCCATATGGGTGAGAAGGATAATATGGGAATTATGGGGAATATACATGCTATGGGAGAGGAAAATAATGAAATAGCTTATGTGGCAGAGAAAGAGGAAGGGGATTCGGGTAGTGGGATGATTAAAAGCGATAATGGAGAGTGAAGGAGGGATGCTAGTTGTGAGTAAGGAAAGGATTAGGGAGGAAGCAAACCCTCTAAGTTCTGCTGGGCTCTACACCTATTTTATTGTTCTTTCTTTCCTGTTTTTGAGTGTATTTCATCTTTATTCTGCATTGATATTGATCAAATATCAGTAACAGAGAAGGTGTGTCTCGTAAATATTAATAATACAATGTCTCATCTTTGGTATCCTATCACATTTACAGAGATGTACCAGCATATAGTTGGGAGACAAATTTATGGGGCAAAGGAAGGTATGAGTGAATTTATTTATTTATTTGGTAAAAGAATAAATCCATTAAGACGAAGAAAAGATAATTACAAAGAATTAAGATGATAAGGAGTGGATTTAATTTTACCTTTGCATCATTACGAACAAATTAGATTCCATGTCCAGGGTATATGGTTGAAGAACAAAACTAGCATTTCTTCAATCTCATTGTGCCCTAAGACTCTTAGAGTAGCACTTCACTAGAAGAAAATGGTCCAAAAAAGAAAACAATAATAAGGTATACAATATTATTGCACAAGCCACCTGGAGGATAAATTAAAAGACACATACTGTTGGCATCTACTTATATATCAAACTATTGCAAGCTGAAATCTTATCAGTTAAATAAATAACTAAATGAATCAATAAAATATCAAAGAATGCAATAAAATCAACAAGTATTAAACCATTACCTATCCCTTAAAGTAAACTCTGCTTACTTTGAAAATAATCACAAAAAATAAACAAAAATCTCATAAGATTGAATAAAACTAACATATCATCATATTTAAATTAATTTCAAAAATTCTATAAGAATGAATGAAACAAACATACTATATCAATCATGCAGTCTTAACAATTACAATAAGCAAACTTGATGCAATCCTGAGGTACATATTGGACAAAAAAAATTAATCGCAATATGAAATAAAGAAGTTCAAATATAGGGAAACTTTTAAAAAAATTATAGACAAAATAAACTCAAGAGATAATCATTCCAATGCCATAACATTACATTCACAAAGTATATTCCTAACTTCATCTAAAATTATATTCACAAAGCAAACAAGTATAGAGAGAACTTAAAAGTGAAAATTGCAACTAACTTGAAAAAAAAATAGAGTGAAGGAGTGATGAAAGATAACTCACTTCAAAGCAAGCAAGGGAAGATAGATCAATTTGTTGATATTGCACCTCTACTTGTGAATCTGAAACAACTAACCAAAAGAAAGGAAAATAGAATTACCCAATCAAAATATAAACCAAAATATCTTCATGTAGACAATATTGATACAAACTAACTTATAATAGCACTATTAGGATTTTTAAGGCACCAACTTTATTTACAACACTTCCATAAGCTTGATAAGAAACCAAATTTTCACTAATAATCAGCATGCATGCAAGAATCAAAAGGTCTTTTAAGGGTTGTGATGGGGCTATAGGAATGATGTTAGGTAGGGTAAAGAAAGGAAGGTATGCACAAAGGGTTAACAAAATTTTTAATAAGCATAAGAAACCCACTAGACAATAAATGGAGCAAAGGCATTTTTCAAATAAGAGCATAACTCCACATTTCCAAGCATCTTCTGCCTCCTTATTATTATTATTTTTCTCTTCTTTTTCAAGCTTTCATCTCATGATTTTCTTTTTTTTTTCTTTTTTTTTCATTTGAGAAAGAGAAGGCTCAAAAACATATGATTCCCAACACAACTTTCAAATCCAGTTTGCTCCATTTAATATCCTAAATGATTACCAACAATGTATCATCATAGGCATTGATGCACACTTTTTAATTGTCGCATTTACAAACCCAAGTGTAGTTTGTCTCAAGTAATAAATTTCTCGGTGAGTCCGAGGTCGATCCACAAGGAATTGTTGAAGATTAAGGTGAAGTAAATATTTTGTGACTACGGTAAAAATTATTTACTTGGGTAAAAAGATCCACTCTTGGTAAATAAAGGAAATGTAAGATTAATTCCTTTTATAACTCAATTAGAATCCTTGCAATATGGAGGTTCCAATCAGAAAATACAACGTTAAAAGTCTATTAAAATAATATACGTAATTATATTATGTTTCCTTTAATCATTTATTTATATCATCACTCATAAATGGGATCAAGCATTCACTGTGTCAATATTTTGTCTACAACAAATCAAGATCTCCACTTTACAAGGAGAGTTTCTAACACCAACACTTGTAAATGGGTTAAAGCATTCATTGTGTCAATCTCTTGTCTACAACAAATCAAGAACTCCACTTTACAATGAGGGTTTCTAAATTGATTGGAAACAAAATACAATACGTATAATGACTGCTTGAAAAATACATCATTTAAGAAAAGTCATTAAAATAATATACATAATTATATTATGTTTCCTTTAATTATTACCACCACTTGTAAATGAGTTAAAACATTCACTGTGCCAAAATCTTGTCTACAATAAATCAAGAACTTCTCTTTATAAGGGTAGTTTCTAAATTATCAGAAACAAAATATAACTCGTATAATAACTACTAAAATGATAAATCATTAAAGCACAAGAGAGGAATAAATCTAACCTTATTTTATTACCAAGAGCTTCACACTTTGACCCAAGTAGAGAAAAAACTTATTTATACACGGAGTAGAATAAAGAAAAAGAAAAGAACGAAAATTGAAGAACTGAGGAGAGGAGGGAGGAATTCCTCCTCTATTTCCTGCCTCTGCGTCTCCAGAATCCCCCCTCCCCTCCTGTGCATTTTTCTTTCATTTGATTGCCTATTTATAGGTAATTTTGAAGTGGAGCTACAGTAGCTACAGTAACGCTACAGTACACTACAGTGATCTACAGTAATGCTATAGTAATCTACAGTAATGAAACTTAACGATTAAGTTTCTGGCATTTTATTTTTTATTTATTATTTATTATTATTATTATTATTATAATTGAGCAAATGCACAGCCGTGTGTCCAGTCATTTTTTTATTTTTGAGAGAAGTGGTCTTCATGAAAGTTGTAGGCCTGGATATTTGCTTTAAAATGGCTTTGGTTTCAGTTCAAAATCATTCCTAGAACTCAAGATATTGTCCAATTACTGCAGAGTGTTTAGAACCGGTTTCAGCTCCTCTATTTTGACTCAAAGCCCAATATCACCTCCAAGGAGTCCGATTCTGGAAAAGTGTTCATCATCAAAGTTGTAAGGAATTGTCTAAGCTTTCCTACAAGACCAAAATCACATCATTAAAATATTTGCAACTTAAATTATGGCTAGTTTACTAAATACTTCTAAAGAGATAATTAAGGTTAATTTATGCAATAATTTATTTAATTGTCCAATTCGGCTCAAAATCATAAAATGTGTCAAAACCAACTTAATTAAGCCTAATTGAACCTTAAGAAGCCTAGTGAGAGGGTTACAAAATGTATAAAATACAGTGTTATCAGGTATCAAGAAAAATAATTATGCAATAGGCTCAAAATGGGCAACTAGTGGATGAAAATATGACAATTATTTCAAAAGGTCAGAAAAATACCTAAAATGTCTTAATCACATTCAAGCATGCAAATAAAAATTTTGCCTCAAAATGGTTTCAAATCAAGTTCTAGAGCAGAAAATTAATGAGGAATTATCACTCAACACAAAGAATGAGAGCAAAAATCATATAGTGTATAAATCCCATACAGGCTTAAAACTCACATTTAGAGGTTCAAAATTTAACGAAAAACACAAATTCAGAGAACATATGCTAATTATCAACTATCAAGAGATCACCTCCACTATTAATTAGAACAATGTCTGTTGCCTACCACAAGAATCAACAAATTGGGTTCCAAATCAATACCATCTCAAAATCCTCAAAAGAAAGGGGCACAAAGTTCAACCAAAAAGCCGAGAGATATGATGGTGTGAAAATGCAACATGAAGATGCAATGCAAAATGAGACATGAGAATGCAAGAAACCAATGATCTACAATGAAAATAAAAATGAAAATCTCCCCCCAAGCTTAGAACTTATCTTGTCCCCAATATAGAAATCTATAACTAGAGAAGGGATAAAAGAAAAGAACTCACTACGGTGGTGGGAAATCTTCTGGTGTTCAATCCATGGCTATGGAATTTTTTATGGACTGGGTGTGGAACTTTCTGACTTTACTCTCCTTCTAATTTGAGCTTCAAAAAGGGTTAAACCTAAACAAGATCCATGAGATAAAGATCAAACCAACAATCCAACACACAAAATCAAAAAGAAAAGAATAAATAAAAAGGAAAAACAAAGAAAGAAACTTGGGTTGCCTCCCAAGAAGTGCTTGTTTAAAGTCATTAGCTCGACTCTGGTCTAGTTTCTGTGCTCAGGTGATATCAACGGAGTAGTGCTGAGTCCCCACTCCTTCAAAGTGTTTCACTCTCTGGCCATTTATCATGAAAGGCTCATGACCTTCTTTCTTCACCTCAAGCAGGCCATAGGATAAAACTCGAACAATCTCATATGGTCCTGACCATTTCGACCATAACTTACTAGGACAGAAACGTAGAAGCGAGTTATTAACAAGAACTTTATCCCCAAGTTTAAATTCATGCTTCTCGACATACTTATCATTTTGCTTCTTAGGTCCTTTCTTGCAGGGCTTGGACTTCTCAAGTTTTGTGGTACCCTTGGGCAAGGTCTTTTCTAGCATAGCATCAGTCACTGATTCTTGCACACCTAAAAACATAACACTATCCACAACATTAGTAGCATCTATGCGATTATATGAATTTAAAGAATTAGAATTATTTTCATATTTAAAAACATCAAAAACTATTTTCTCATCATTTAATCGCAAAGTCAATTTCCCTTTGTGGACATCAATGATCTCCCTTCCAATGGCAAAGAATGGACACCCAGTATGATCGACATTTTAGCATCAGCTTCCATGTCAAGCACAACAAAATTCATCGGCATGTAAAACTTACCCACCTTAATAGGAACATCCTCCAAGATGCCTATGGGGTATTTGATAGACCGATCCGCTAATTGAAGGGAGACAGTTGTAGGTTTTAGTTCATCCACCTCCAACTTCTTACATACAGAAAGAGGCATAAGACTAATACTAGCTCCCAAATCACACAAAGCTTTATCAAAACTAGTGTTATCAATCAAACAAGGAATAAAGAAGCTACTTGGATCTTTTAGCTTAGGAGGCAATTTATTTTGAATTAAAGCACTACACTCCTCAGTTAAAGCTACTGTCTCATATTCTTCTAACTTCATTTTATTAGACAAAATGTCCTTAAGAAATTTAGCATAGGTAGGCATTTGTTGCAATGCCTCAGTGAAGGGTATATTAATGTACAATTTCTTAAGGACCTCTAAGAACTTCCCAAATTGCCTATCTAACTTGGCCTTAGCCAATCTTTGAGGGAAGAGAACTGGGGATTAGTATGGTTCAGGGAGTACATACTTAGACACATTCTCATTAATTTCCTCTTCTAAGGGTTGTGTCTTAGTCTCTTTTTTCCTCATTCCCCTTATCTTTTTCACTCTCCCCCTTACCCTTGGGATCCTCTAATTTCTTTCCACTTCTCAAACTCACAGCCTTACAATGTTCATTGCTTGGATTTATTTCAGGTTGACCAAGAAACTTACCCTATTGCCTCTATGAAGTGCCTCCTTGTTAGGCAATATGAGTTTCTAACATCTTATTATGAATAGCCAAATTGTCAACTTTAGCTGACAACTCTCTAATGGCCTCAGTCACAACTTGCCCATGTTGCTTAAACTCCTTATTTTGCGTAGATTGACTCTCAACAAAATTCTCAAGAAGAGACTCAAGTCTAGATTTTTGTACCTGTTGGAGTTCAGAAGAGGGTTTAGCATTACCTTGTCTGGCTTGGTACTGACTATTCTGATAGGAGAAGTTAGGATGTGACCTCCAACCGGGGTTGTAAGTTTGAGAATATAGATCATTCCTCCCTTTTTGGTTAAAGTCATGAAAATTGTGACATGATTCCACTTGCTCCACCTGTGCACCTTGTGAGGAGCCAATTCAAACTTGGCATTCGGCACCTATGTGTCCCTGTGCTCCACAAATCTCGCAAAAATTATTAGAAGCACCTATGACATTAACATGAGCTTTTTCAAGCATGTCAAAATGTTTATTCAAAGAATCAAATTTTGACATAATTAAATCAACACCGTCTACCTTAAACTTACCTCCCGATAGTTTTCCCCGGTTATGACCTCTTTTATTTGTCCATTGGTGATGATTTGCAGCAACACTTTCAATGATCTCGTAAGCTTCTGTTAGCCTTCTATTCATCAAAGCTCCACCAGCTGCGGAGTCAAGAGACAACTTCGAAGAATATTCTAGACCATTATAGAAGGTGTGGACGATTAACCATTTTTCAACCCATGGTGTGGGCAGGCTTCCAGCAAAGCCTTATATCTGTCCCAAACTTCCGACAATGACTCTCCATCATTCTGAACGAAACTTGTGATTTGGGTCCTAAGATGAGCAGTCTTAGAAGGTAGGAAGAATTTGTCTAAGAAAGCTCGCTCCAATTGGTCCCATGTAGTAATTGTCTCAACGGGAACAGACTTCAACCAAGCTCTAGCTCTATCTCTCAATGATAATGGAAATAGGCGGAGGCTAATAACATCACCAGAAGTGCCTTCAATCTTGAGGGTCTCACAGAACTCCAAGAGCATATCTACGTGATCATTCGGGTGCTCTGATGGCAATCCTCCAAACTAATTCTGCCTTATCATAGAAAGTAAGACAAGAGGTATGGTGAAATGTCTAGCTTCAATGTCTAGCCGAGCAATTCCAGATCGTAAACCCCGAGCATTAGGCGCTGCATACTCTTTTAGAGTTCTATTATCCTCAGGTTCAACCATGACAAGTGTTGGTTTAGGTATTTCTCTCACTCTTTGCCCTTGTTATCTTCTCTTTCTGCGAAAAGTTCTTTCAATTTCAGGATCTGCTTCAATAAAAGTCCCGGAATGTCTAGTACTTCGCATAAATAAGAGAAATTACTTGTAAAGAGTCAAAGAGAAAACAAGAATGTAAGAATATGATAAAAAGAAAAAGTTTAAAATAATTAAATTAAAAATTAAATTGATATTAAAAAAAACATAGTCTCCGACAACGGCGCCAAAAACTTGGTGTGTGAAATCCGCAAGTGTACGATTTCATCCTCAAGTAATAAAAAGATCGAATTCATAGGGACTGTGTCTATGAATACTAATTAATTAATTAATTCAATTAAATTAAACAAAGGAAATATAATTATTGATTGACAAGAACATACTAACAAATTAATTAAATAAATAAATATAAAAGTATAAAATTGAGAACAAAAATAGCAAGTTATTAAGAGAGATTTTTCATATTTAAGAAAGCTTTCAAGATTGGGGTAACCACAATGATACAAAACAAATCCTAATTGACAACCCTTTTATTAAAATTGAAATTCAATTGAAGGTGAATTACCCTAAATTAGTTAATGTTCTTTCTCAAAAGACAAGAACCATGCCCAATTAAACTAATTCATACTCTCGTGGTAATTGAATTTAAATTGAACCCATTACGCTTTATGATAATTCATTAAGTCCTCGAAAGGCTAAACCTACTCTCGTGATTTAGACCTTAAGTTCAATTCTTATGGTTCCAACACCTAGGTTCACCTCTCAGTACGTCCCTAGATATCTATGAGATGCAAATATGTGGCCAGTAAATTCACATGAATAAGCGCAATAAGGATTGAATTAAAAAACATTCAAGATTAATAAAAGGGGTAAACCAAATCAATTAATCATCATCAAAATATCAAAGGGCATTACTCAATCCTAGAAACAAAGAGAACTATTCAGACATGGAGAAGAAGAAACAAGAAAACATATTCAAGAACATCCAAACCTGTAGCGAAAGGGAAAAAGAGGAAGAAGATGAAGATCTAAAGTCTCCAAATGTGCCTCCTTCAAACTGAAATTCGTCCCCAAAATTGTATTTAAAACATCTATTTATACCACTAGGGTTTAACTAGCTAAAGGCCCCAAAAGAAATAAAAAATAAAACTTAAAAACTATCTCGTACTGCGATCCACAGCCGTGGGAAATTCCACAGCCAGGACGTGGTACATTCCACGGCCATGGGACATTCCACAGCCAGGCCGTGGATCTTGCTGGAAGGCGCACGTTGTTTCTTTGATACGTTCCACGGCCGTGGGGCATGCCACAGCCAGGCCGTGGACTCTTCTGCCAAGTCATGTTTGCTTCTTTGTACAGCTGCTCGATCCATGGCTGTGGGGCATTCCACGAGAAGGCCGTGGATGCTTCTGGAATGATCCTTTTGTCCCCATTTGCTATCCTTTAAGTTTCAACTTCAATCATGCAAGCATTCCACCCATTTGTAAGCCAATTTAGCACCAATCTTGCACAACACCATAAACAATGCAGTTATCTGAACTAAAGGAAAAAAAAATAAAAAAGGAAACTAAAGTGCCTAAAATACCTAAAATACATGTAAAACAAAAACAAAATATGATGTTGTTTCACACACATCAAGAGGCAAAAAAAGAGGGAATATAAAAATCAACTTTTTTAATTTGCGGGGGTTAATAACTTCTACTGAAAGGTAAAAAAAACTACTGCAATTTGTGTTAATTTGTGGCGTTTGATAACCCCTGCAAAAAAACCCCCACAATTTGGTGCTTTTTTGTAATGATAGAACTATGTATGACCTTTTAAGACTCAATTTTTTTAACATCTTTCAAAACTATAAAAACTTTTATTTTTTATATAATTTAACATTTGACCCTTAAGAAGATTAAAATTAATATTTGGGCTTCTCCCAATGTGAAATTTTGGATTTCATCTCTAGTGGGTAGTATCCATAGCCTTAAGATAAACTTAATCTTGGTTGGCATGACATTACAAGACAATACTATTAGAGAGAAAAAAAAAAAGCAACTAAATTGAATATGTCCTAACCTTAGAATGATATAACCTTTCTTTTTCCATAAACTTTTGTTAAAAGAAATAAAAGTAACAAAACCTTACTCAGCAATAGTGTGTTAACTTCTGATTTATAATATTGCATAATAAAAAATTTACAGATTAGTGACGGACGCGTCCCTCGCTAATTAGAAATGAAATTTTGCCATCTTTAAATTTTAAAATTTCATTGCTGTTCAGTCTTAAGATCCTTCTCCCGTTCTTTAATTAGAGATGAAAAAATTATGTCTCTATTTTCGTCTCTAAATTAGAGACAAATTTTTTCGTTTCTAAATCTCTATCTAATTTTTTTTTTAAAAAGGCATCTAATTGTGGCTTGCCACAACTAGACACCTTCATTTTATAAAAATATATATATACATTTTCCTATGCACATAATTATTCAAAACTAAAATTTATCAAACATCACAATAAATGATCAATGACACAATGAAATAAAGAACAGGAGATGAATCTTGATAACTAAATATGAGTGAAGTTAACCACATACATAAAAAGAAAGTACATACATAATCATTTTCCTGCAATGCATTACCCGTAATGCCTAAGGTCCCAAACAACATCCAATGGACAAATGAAATATTCATTAATAACAATAAAAAGAAAGTACAGACATAATCATCTGAGTTAACCACATAACTGAGCAGATTTATTAACAGCCTATGCCAAAAGACCAACTATAATTGAGCATAAGCAAAGTTCATAATTTTTTCCTTATGATAACATTGCATGTTATTTCTTTGGTGCTTATATGACCAAAGATAGCCCAGTACATTATGATCTATGGAAGTTATGTAATCACAACAAAAAAAAGCCATTTCTACATGAATCTTGCATATCATTCTATATAAATTAGGACCATCCAAACAATTAATATCAAGATAATCATGTCCTTTCACACACACAAAAATCTTGACCCACAATCTTTCAGAAATTTGTTATACTATTCCCATGCCATGATGTATAGAACTAAAATGGATCCACTAATCATTGGCAATGCATTTATTCATTTGTTCTACATATATAAATGGAAAAAAGGATTTCCTATACACATTGGAACATGTTAAAGTAGAATTTTCTCTTTATTTGGATACTATATCAATACTTCCCTTGTTTGTCAAAAAAGAATATTTGTTAAAATTTCACTTGATAACTATTTGGACAAAGTTATACTTGCAAATACTCTACTCATCAATGTCTATCATAAAGAGCAACCAATTATCTAAATTTTGCCAAGGGAAATAAAATTTTTGCAGATACTTACAATAGGCTTACTTTGGATATTGTGTGCACAATATGCCCATTTCAAAGTGTTAAGGGTTTCCTCAACATTAATATCAACAGGACTTATACAGGTTGCAACAAATATATCTTTTTAAATAATAGAAGAAAAAAAAAGGAAAATAAAAAGTGAGACCACTTGGTCAATAAATAATTAATATTCCATGAACAAAGAACACGTACCCATGACTCAATATGAAATAACCTTTAATGGGTGCAATATGCAATAACTTTTAATAGATCAAATGAAATGAATTTTAACAAAAAGGATGTAAGGTAATTGTATGAATAAACTAAATTTAAAAAAAAATTAACCAAGAGGGAAAATATGAATGTTAAAAAATATGTTCAAAAAGTAATCAACAAGTTGAGTAAGATACTCCAAACAATAAAATAGGATCATGAACCTAAATTATGTCCATCTACCAAGTAGCAATGCTTGAGTTAATCTACCAAAGGAATATGTCCAGCACATTTGTTTAGAAGAAACACCTATAGGAAAAAAAATTAATGAAACCTACCATACCATTCATCGAAAAATAAACACCAACTTTGGAATATATAGGATGTAAAAGAAGCCTTGCAAACAAATTTTCTACTTCTATTAAAGAAAAAATTAGACAAAACTGCAAGTATATCAATAACAAAAGTCAGCAAGCTAACCAAACAAAGGGATCGATACCCTTGCATTCAACCCAATTCAAGCCGGCAAACATAGCTTGAGAATCCTTCAACAAAGAAATCTTAAAGTATCCTCCATTTCTGAAATGTTCAAGCATTTTAAAGTTATTGAACAACCTCATTTGTACCCAACTCTTAGACAATTGAAATTGAAATTTCAAAATTCTCCTCCACGCGTTCACTAACTTCTTCATTTTTAAACATAACAAATGCAATTTTATCATAATTTTAAATAGTTGAAACTATGTGTCACCCCTGTAATTTTAAAAATATTTGTAACAATTGCAACCTTCGTTTTAACGTGTGGTTTCAAATTAGTCACCCTCATCCCCAAACTAAAATAGTGACTTATAATTCTTAAGCTAACTATATGTCTTTTTCACTTGTTAGTAGGCAAAACTCTATGTCAATTTTAAAAAAGAAAAAAGAAAACTTGTAAGTTCAGTCCATAGACCTATTCCTCAGAAACATGGAACACAATTAGACGCCCAAATTTCTGAATTGAATTCCAAATTCACCCTATCAACATTCAATTTCACATAAACAGTGAGAAGCAGGAAAAATAAGCCAAAACCGAAAAGGAACAGGGAAAAGGAAAAAGATAAAATGGGAGAGAAAGAGAGAGAGAGAGAGAGACATTGAAGATGAGGGACCTTGTTAGAAGAATATCCCAAGCCAAGCTACCCCTAAAGTGTAAGTTCCAAACTAACACCAACACCAATTGCTTGTAGAAATTGAGAAATAGAATAGCTAAGAGGGTGAGGACTCACCTGAATAGGAGTGAGAAATAAAGTGATTATAGAGGGTTTGATATTAGTGAGAAACTAGCATACATACTACTTGGTATACCCTCAACAATATATATTTCACACTATGATCAAATTTCATCATACTAGTATAATGCAAATTACAACTTTTGAGCACTCAAAGGAGAGCATAGTAGCACCCAATTTATCCATAAATTCTTAAAGTGTGAAATAGAACTTTCTGTTATTTGCACTTAACCACCAAAGTCAGCATACAAGGATTCAAGGACTCATTAAATAATTAGCAATAAGAGTAAATAGTTCATGCATTTTATCAAGTAGTTTCCACTCATATGAGGGCAAGCAAGAATAAAAAAATTAATTAACTTAAAATGAAGTGCAAAAAAATCAATACAGAGTCATTCAAGTCATTCATCAAACAGGTGGAATGCAGTCGAGCAGAATTCATCAAACCATGCATTGAGATTGTTACAGCTCTCATGTTACAAAGTTCAAAAGATTAAATCAACACTACAAACTAATACTCAGTTACACTTTTAATAATATTCAAACCAAACAAAAAAAATGAGAAACTACCCACATATTCTTGCTTTAACGGAACAAGGATGACTCAAACCGATGCCTTAGCTCCTCCCCGCGTTGCTTCTGCTCAAACTTCGCTTCTCTACTCTCCCAATCTCAGCTTCGATCACTGCTTGGAACCTCCTTTCTCGCCTCTCCATAACTTTGACTCCTACCCTACATGTCTGTGAGTGTGTATTTTTTAGTATGAATTTGTGTGTTTATTGCTGCCTCGCTGCTTTGGGTTTTATAGGGTTAAGTTCGCGTCTTCCCAGTGAGAAATTCACGTGATTTCCCTTGATTGAAATCAAAATGAAACAAAAAGGGAAATTACTCTCACGGCATAGGGAAAAAAAGGAAGGAATCATGTTTACCTAATTCATGCTCTCATGATTGAGGGGTTGTACGTGATCAGAAAAGGAAAGGATATGGGTCGTGGGTGTGACTTGACGCGAAATTGGAGTGTGATGGAGGGTGGTGGTGCGGCTAGGGTTTGGATGACGGTTGAATCCGCATCCCACTCCCTTAAATCCCGCATTTCCTAATCGAAAATGCAGTAAACACAAAAAGGAATAAGGTGAGGAGAGATTGTTTTTTATCCTGGCAGAGGCTTGAACGTGAAATCATTACAAAAGGGAAGATGGTGAGATGCGGCTTGGTCTTGGATGAGAAGGAAGAGATGGGTGGGCAGCTAGAGTTTGGAAGGGAAGGAGGAGGTGGAGATGGGGCAAGAACAATGAGAGTTTTCTGATTAAAGAATTGGGTTTTTTGATGAGGAGTGTGATTTGTGATTTGGGAAGAATAAGTTTCTGATTTGGGAAATAGATTTAGGTTGAAAAAATTAGAGACGGAAACAACTCATCTCTATCTTAAAAAATAAAATTTATTAATTAAATTATATATATAATTTAGAGACAGAACACATCTGTCTCTAAATATGTTTCACATTTTAAAATATTTATTTGACCAAATAGAGATGAAATTAGAGACGAAAAATTTAGAGATGAATAAATTTCATCTTTAAACATATTTAACTTTTTAAAATGCTACATTGATCAAATAGAGATGAAATTAGAGACGAAAAAAACTGAGAGAGTGAATTCTGTCTCTAAGCATATTTGACTTTAAATTGACTAAATAGAGATGAAATTAGAGACGAAAAAGTCTGAGACAGATCAATTCCATCTCTAAATTTTGTCTCTAAGTTCTAAATTTTATATTTTCTCTCTAAATCATCAGATCCGTCTCTGTTTCCATCTCTATTAGAGATAGAATTGTTTCCATCTCACTCGTTAAACAGCTTTTGCAATGTCTAGTTTGAACTGATAGGCTCAGTACTTGGAATGATGATTAGTTTTATAGTCAAAGAGTGTAGATAAATCTTATAAGACCGAAACACATACAAAACAAATGAAGGATTAATCCAATATTTGTCTTGGTGAAGCTATCATTGAATTCCTGAAATTGCATATTCTAACAATATAAAATAAATTTCACCAAAATGACAAATTTATAATCTCTTAATGTTGCTTATAGAAATATATTTTACTCATTTTATAATTCTTTCACTGGGCTTCTTAAGGTTCAATTGAGCTTAATTCAGTTGATTTTGTTATATTTTATGATATTGATCTTGGTTGGATCATTGAAAGAATTATTGCTTGAATTGACTTTAATTTTGAGTTACAAATATCTGGTTGATGTGATTCTAGTATTATAGGAAAGTTAAGACAATTCTCTACAACTTTCATGAAGACCTCAAGAGTCAAATCACACGTTTGGATAATTTAAATTGGAGTTAAAGCAAGAAATAGAATGCTGATCCTGACAGCTTGACTTCTGCACACTCATCAGCCTATTTCTTGATAGGAGTCCAATTAACACCAAAGTGGCATAAAAAGTTAAGACCCAAATCTACAACTTTCATGAAGAACACAAGAGTCATATTGGACGTATAGTAAGTCATATTGGGCCTAAAAATCAGAACAGAGTAATTGTAGTTTGGCCTAAACAGTGTGCAAAGATTTGGTCATATCTCGAGTTATAGGAATGATATTGGGCTGAAACTAGTGACATTAGAAAGTTAAGACAAAAGCCTACAACTTTCATGAAGACCACTTTTCCATTTTTTGACAGCAGCCATGAGCTCAGCACCAAATCATTTGGGAGACAAGTATCTTAATAATTTTCCATTAATTTACAATTATCAAACCCTTGGCATTTTTCATTCATTATTAAACCACTCCATTGTCATTTTGTTTCCCTCTAACTCTATAAAATAGAGCATTGGCTGCTCATTTGATCATCTTGGTTTAGAGATCAAGATCATGCTATTGTGTTATTTGTTTCTCTTGTGGTAATTTTCTTTTGTTCTACATAGAAGTTATGTTCATCTCTTTCTTCTTCTCTCTTTCTTTCTTCTTGTTCATGAGTAACTAATTTTCATTTTGCTTGGGTGAAAGAATGAAGCTTTTGGTAATAAATTAAAGTTAGATTAATTTCTTTTTTGTGCTTAAATGATGTATTATCAAGTAGTCACTATATGTGTTATATTTTGTTTCCAATCAATTTAGAAACATTCATTGTAAAGTGGAGATCTTGATTCATTGTAGATAAGAGGTTGACACAATGAATGCTTGAGCTCATTTACAAGTATTGATGTTAGTAAATAATTAAAGGAACTATAATATAATTTCATATATAATCTTAATTGAACCTTGAATGTTATATTTTCTTATTGGAACCTCCGTTATGTGTAGATTTCAATTGAGTTATAAAAAGAAATAATCTTATCTTTAATTTATTACTAAGAGTGGATCTACTAACACAAGCAAATTTTTTTTATTTATAAATAACTTTTATCTCCTTTATTGTTATGACAAATCTTTTCCTTACCTCAAAGAATTTTTCTTCATCAATTCTCTGTGGATCGATCTCGAACTCCCGAGAATTTATTACTTGAAACAATCTGCACTTAGGTTTGTAACTTATAATTCGCATTAGTTGCATCTGTCCTCAACAATATATTTCGTGAGATATACTATCTCACGTCCTATTTAAATTTTATTTAAAAAAAAAAACTGCAGTTGAGAAGTGTTTTACAATAACAGTATCATTGCTTTTCTTTTTTTTTGACATGGATGGACTCAACTAGCTTAAGAGTTTCATATAAGGCGTCTATGCACTCTCCAAGGGCATGGATTCGAGTTTCCTCTAATAATCTCGCTTGACAATCATCCCTCTTAAGAGAAATTCCTTATTGCACCCAAGAGTCACACCGTTGTGTAGCCTTCTGGTCATCCCTCCCTAAGGCTAGCACCATGTATGAGTGAATAGCTTTCGTGTGGAAAAATTCTTTGAGTGAGTGTCCTAGCTAGAGGCAGTCCTCTAATTAGGTGGACATCTGCTTATCTTTCATGATTCCAAACATGTCACTCTAACTAATAATATTGGAACAACTTATTCTTTCTATAACTTTTCAAAAAAAAAACTTTATTGCTCTTTTTGATATATTAGTAAAATTAGCAAGCCCTCAAAGGATTTACCCAAGAGAAAATGGTAAAAAAAAAAAAAAGAACTCAAGGATGATTTTGTAAAATTATATTTGCATCTTGATCGAGTCTCACTTAGCAATGATAGTTTGGCAATTTTTATTTTGTTTCATTTCATGCTTAGTTTTGTAACTATCTTTTGCACTCAGTGGTCAGGTGTTTGTAAAGTTGCTTTAAAAAATAACAGATGACTTATGTATCCCTAGTAAAATATATTCTAAAACACAAATGTGTCAGTTTTGAATGCTCTAAACTTGGTAACATGATCACTTATATGTCAAAATAAGATTCTTTTTCTTTAAAAAAAATAGAGCCAGTACGTGCAGACTGTCACCACAACGTGACTATGTCGTCATTTATAAAGAATGTTACTCAACTTTTTATTAGTATTTTCATTCTGTAGTATTTTTTTGTTTGTATGCATTTTGTGACGGCAAACTTCATAGATGTTGTTGTGCTTGTTTTGTTAGAATTTTTTTGAATTAAGGTTTCTATTGTTTGGTATATATTTAATTTTATAAAATAGATTGAATGGATAACTTACAACATGTTTTAATGGAAATATATAGGATATGTATAAATTCAAGGCGTTTATATATATATATATATATATATATATATATATATATATATATATATATATATATATATATATATATATATATATATATATTTCACGTAATTATATACGAGTCCTCTTAATTCCCAATTACATATATCTTTAAATCTTTACTATTGACTGATCCATTGATATAGTACTTATAGTCCCTTGCTTCGTTTAATTTCTATTATCCAGTCACATGATGAGAACAAAGTGAGCGTTTATTCCATCAACTTCCACCAAAACGACAGAAAAAAGTAAAAAAAGACACAGTAAATTAACAAATATAATCAATCATAAATAGTATATTTATTACAATTACTTTAATTTCCTTCATTTTTTTTAACGATATAATTTCCTTCATTCTTATTCTAACAATAATAGCAATCAAATAGGATCAATACATATACATCTCCATTTTCCATTCCACTTCATGACCAATATAGGACCTCCTTAGAACAAAAAAAATAATAATAAAAACCAAATATTTATTTACAAATACAATTGTGTAATGAATGAATCTTGTAACATTATTTCAAATAAAAAAATAAAGAATCTCGTAACAATATTTACTAGAACCATAAAGTCTAGTTTCTTTCCTGAGAAAATTCTTGAACCATAGTGCAGAGAGTTTTTGGTATCTTTTCACGTCATTTTTGTAATCTATAAAGGTCATTCCAAATCGCACTGTGTAACCTAAAGACCATTCAAAATTGTCGAACAAAGACCATACATAATATCCTCTCACATTCACGCCATGCCTGTCATATATAAATTAAAAGAAAACAAATTTAAAAGGTGTTAAAATTGTATGATAAAAAAAAATTATTCATCTGATAAATGTTTTTACCAAACTATACAATCAATCAAATTGTAATAAAATGACAACTTCATATTTATCTCTGTTAGTAATTTTCAAAATTAATTAGCCAAGTCAACTAATCTAAGAAATGTTAAATAAGCTTAAAAATCTTAAATTTGATTGCAGTTCTCAGTAATTCTTCTTAAATAAAATCTATAAATATTAATACATTTGTTTTAAAATATTTGTCATTTAAGATTTATACACAAAGATTAAAAAAATATTAAATACTCTCAATTTTTAGAAAATATAATTACTTTTGACTAAATTATATTTTCACTCAATTAATACGCTCTTTTTTTATTTAGTGATAATATTAAGAGACAAAAATTATGATGAAAAAAAGAATAATAAATGTCTTTTTGATTTTTTTTAAATAACAAATACAATGAAATAAAATTCATTTTCTAAAACGACATGTGTCTTGAAATCGAGGCACTAGTATAATGTGTTTCTCGTTGACACTTTGGGGCATGTCATGTTCTTATGTGCTTTAAACGTTGCTAATTCAACGTTGGTTGGTTACCTACCACAGCATACATAAACATTCTCATTTAGCTTACTTCCTTCAATTCCTCTAATGTTTATTTTTTTATGAACTTCAATTCCTCTATTTTATCATTGGGATTTGAATTTCATATTGATAATTATCAAGCCCTTATATATATTTAAGCTATATATCACACGAAAGAAACAAAAAGAATCAATAGTTTATTTTCTTCAACGCACAAAAGATGACTACAATTAGTATTTTATTTTATTCAACCCAAGGAAAAGACCATGACCATGTGTGAGTCAATAGTTATAAATACTATTTTTTATATACAATAATGAAGGGAATGTTTCTATTTATAATATCTTGTAAATTATTTAAATTCCCCATCACTAATGTAATCCTAATCACTTGAGTTAAATATATGTACTATTCTAATATTCATAAGTTTCTTCTTAAGTAGCGATATTAGGTGAGTTGTCAAGAACTTATTTGTTCCCGGTATTAATTTAATAAATTTTTAATTATTTATTGTGAAATCAACACTTAATTAATATTTGACAATTGTTAGCCTTTTAAATTAATGACTAATGTTAATGGAACAAAACTTGCTTAAAGTTCCTTAAATATTTATGGTATTTTTTAATTAGAATAAAAAAATTAATGAAATTTTAGACACGTGTTAAGAATTTAAAAATAAAAAAAATCAAATAAAAAACACATATTTTTGAGTTTTAATATATTAAATCCTAAAATTTAATTTAATTTTTTTATTTTTATTTTTTTTTAATATCAAAGACTACCTTAATGGGTATGGTGGAAGGGCCCCTTAGTTGACCTCCTAATGGGACCCAGAAGATGGGTGAAGGCATAAGAGAAGAGAATTTGAGATGAAGAGTAATTGTGAGAATTGAATTCCGTTATTCTTTCCCTATATCTTTAGTTCCAATCAACTTAACTATTAACAAATGATAATATTTTTTATTTTTAATTCCTTAAACCATGCCCTTACAGCAGTAGTTAAAAGAACTGATTAAATATAATGTTTTCTTTTATATCTGATCCCAGTTAATACCACCTCATCATATCTGTCATTGTTTTCAGTTTTCACGGTTCTCTAAATTCTCAAGCACCCAAAATCTCTTTGCGCACTGAATTTTTGTGAAACTTGCATCTACAGATGTGTAGTCTACAACCGGACGGAGGTTTGGGGTGGCAGCCAGGATCTGCTGGGATCTGGAAATGCAAATAATGGATTTAGGTCGTTTGAGAAAACGGTTGGAGTCGGTTTCAAGCTCCAAGCTGAGAGAATTTTCATGGATGACATTTGAGGAGCCAAAATGTCTTAACGAAACAAATTGAGATATCCGTAAAAACTCATGAAAACATTGAAATGTTAATGAGGTGTTACTAAAATGTTAAAGATGATATACATATTATATTTAAATTTAGAAACAACACCATAAATTTATACTTAAGTTTTGTCCATGTAATATTAGATTAGGAATTTGTTTCAATCAATGTTGTTAAATTCGGTTGAATCGTTAAATTGATAAAGTAATCGATTTATAATTCAATCAACACAATCGATGATTAAATCGTTAATATTATAATTATATAAATTTTTTATTTTTCTTTTTTCAAAATAATCAAAAAATTTAAATTAAAAATTAATTGATTCAATTGATCGAACAGTTCAATCAATCAATTCATTAGTTTTTACTAATTTTTTTAATTTTTTGTAATTCAACTGCTCATCAATTTTTTTAAGTAAATTAAAATTAATGAGATGACTAATTCACAATTTAACTGATATAACTGGTGTCATTGAATTGATATTTAAAACATTGGTTTCAACTGTTATATTTGATAGATATATATGGAAAAAAGATCATCAATTGAACTCGCAAAGGGCCATAGGCGTTAAAAAGTTAGATAATGTAAGTCAAATGAGAAGTTAAGTGAAATGCGCACTAGAAATATTAAAAAGTTAGATAATGTAAGATATGTACTTTTTATGAAGAATTGAAACTTTATTGGGTGTTGAGTTTGCATCCGTGTTGAAAGCTAAATGTGGGAAGAGACTATTAATACTCTAATATGTTAATTCATATTTCTTATTTTTTAATTTTTATTTTATTTTTCAAATTTACCCTTGTTGTTCAAGAGTCTTTTTATCTTTTTTGGTACAAGAGTCTTTTTATCTACATACACTAATTTATTATTATAAAAAAATGTTCATATTTTTCTATACCGTTAGTTTTTTTTTTAATATTCACGTCAAAATATTTTATACAAAATGTTCTTAATTGAATGTAAGCCATATATCGCTCGAGTGAATAAAACTTCTCATTCATTAATAATTTGTTTCAGACATTAATGATATAGATAGTGGTATCAATCTGTTTTTCTTATTTTTCTTTTTCTTTTTGTCATCATTAAATTAAATACATAAAAAATTATACAAGAAAAAGAAGACTAAAAAAATTTGAAACCGTATGTGTACCAGAGTTCTTTACATTTTTCAATCATGTTATCTTGTTTTTTTAAAATAAACTTGCATGATTGGCCCTAACAAAAATAATAATAAGAAGAAAAAGGAAAATGAAAACGAAAGCTTGAAAATTGAAATAGTTGCCTGTAGTGTACCCATAAAAAAACAAAAGAAAAAAAAAGAAAAATAGAGAGAAGGTGATTTTACACTTTTACTGATTATTCTCATGCTAGAATTTAGAATTCACCATTCGTAGGGGCTTTGACACTTTAATATGCTTATTTATGTTTCTTATTTTTAAAAAATATTGTGCTTTTACAAATTTTTAAGTTAGTATTTTCAGAGTAGATAAATTGAATAATGATTGTAAATTAGTTGTAATTAATTTGGAGTGTGAATATGCAACTAAAATATTAAAATGAATTTAAGTGTTGAAAAAAAACAACTTAAATAAGAGTAAATTTGAAAAGCACAATAAAAAATTTAAAATAGGAAATGTAGATAGGTATATTAGAGTGCTAATAGCTCCACCTTTAAATGTGTGTTGTATTTGATTGGTAAGTAACTAACAAAAATAATAATTGTTATTTAAGATAATTATTTTTATTCTTTTTGGTGAGAAGACACAAAATTAACATAAGGGTAAAATGAAAAAAAAAATCACCCTAAACGACTCATGTCCCATGCGATTTTTAAAAAATATCTTGAAATTTAGTAAAGAAAAATACTTTTCACACACATCACTCACATATGTTTAAGTGGCACAATCAGAGTATAGACATAAAAAATAAAGTGAGATCAATTATGATCAAATAGTAAAAATATTGTGTAAATGTGATGTGATTTTTGTGTAAATATGTGTAGATAACATCACTTTTTATTAAATATGCAAAAAACTTTGTCTCTAATTCATCAAACATTTATTTTATTAATAGAAAATATTATATGCATTTCACTTGATCACTTTAAATCGCTAAAACCCTTTAGGTTAAATTAATAATTAAGATTTTAACAATAAAAACCAATTAAAAAAATTAAAACCTGGTGCTGGATTTCATTTGAATCAAAACCTATTAGCTATTGGGTCGGTCATTTGTAGTGGTTTTTCATTTGGTTATTAATAGATTGATTTTGGAATTAATATTAACTTGGGCCTTGCTATTTTCGAATTGTTGAATTTTAGCCAGTTGTTTTTCTTGTTGTAAAAAGAAAAGGAGAAAAAAATAAAAAAAAATATAAAGTCAAATTGTGCAAACTCGGTCAAAAATGGCACGTATAAAACAAATACTCATCGCCAAATACTTATAACTCAGTGGGTATCAATACTCTTTGGTATTGCGGTCATCTCTAGGACTGTAGTTTTTTTTCTTAAAATCTTCGGCACGGTTGAGTATATTGACTAATCAACTTATATAGTTAGATCAAAGGTAAATAATCTATATTAGGATTAAAAAATTTATGAGAGTATTTACTATAATATGATTTCAATTAATTAATATGGTTAGAATTTTAATATATAACCTTGTGCCAATTAATATATACCTCACATGTTTATTTATCACTAATTTCCAACCCCTTGAAGTTAGAATTGTGTGTCAATTTGATGTTGAAGGTTTAATCTTTGATCAAATTAACTTTCTCTTTTTTCTATCCTACTAGTGTTTATATTTCTAATGTAACCATTTTAATAAAATAAAAATAAAAATAAGAGTAAATTCCTATTTTAATCATTTACAGATATAATTGTCATCACTTTAGTCATCTAAATAGTTTAAAGATTAATTTAATATCTCAATCATAAAAAATGACTTTAAATTTGCTCTTCATTATATAAATCACGAGATTAAGGAACTAATTTGATATCAACTTTGTTTGATTTAGAGACGAATTTGACATGATTTTCTATGACTTAGAGACTAAATTAATGTAAATTATTTTTATGATAAACTGATGTCATTATCAAGAATTGATGGGCTAAATTAATGTAAATTTTTTTAGAGAAACAAAGTAATAATAATTACATCTTTAAAAGACTAATATAGGAGTTTACTCCAAAAAAAAATATTCTTCCTAGACATTGTCCAGCAGAAAAAAGTCGGGAAGTTACTCTATTGCTTTTATATTTTAAAAGACTTTTAGTGTCTTATTCGATCCCATGTAATAATTGATTACTTATTAGCCAAGCAAATCCATATGTAATAAAAAGCTTAAAAGTATTTTTCCGTAATAATATGTAATAATTTGCTTGGCATGACATCACAAGATAATACTATTAGAGAGAAAAAAAAAACAATTAAATTGAATATATCCTAACCTTAGAATGATATAACCTCTCTTTTTCCATAAACTTTTGTTAAAAGAAATAAAAGTAACATAACCTTATTCAGCAATAGTGTGTTAACTTCTGATTTATAATATTGCAAGATTTTTTTTTATGGCGAAGATTTTTTTGATCAAATTTTATTAAAAAAATTCTATTGATTTTTGTTAAAGTTTGACTTAATTATACCTAACATCTTAATTTGTTGTTTTAAAACTTACACTAACTTTTCTTAAAACATATTATTATTATACTGATTTTTATTGAAGTTTATATTATCATTACATTGATCTCCTTTTGATTATTATACTTGGAGTACAAATAAAAAGAGTGTCGAGTATAACAAAACTAAACTTCAAGAGAAATGAATGTAATTTTTCTAATTTTATATATCAATAGAAACTAAGTTTATACTCAAATAATTTTAAGTACACACTCCTCATATCAGCAAGGTATATTTAGAGAAATTAATTCTCCTATGTGCTGCCCAGAAATAACATCATACCTCCTTAATTATTAATTTAACCTTTAACTTATAAATTATTATATTAAACGATTCTTGGTTAATGGCTAGCACAGTAATCATTTGTCAAAGAGAATGACCATTACCACCAACAACTAAAGTTTGGTCCACTAGTATAATGTATTATTATATTATGCTGTGCCAACTCCGAATATGATAGACACTGAGTCTGCACCTACACGGCTACACAACTGACCTTGAGCGATAGATGCGCCCATTAACTAATTAATTGGTACAGAATCTCTTGATTTATCACATGCGTGATTTATTCTACCTGCTTTCCTTGAAGTCATTCAGTTGATAAATACATTCTATTGTTGTAACAGATAAATACCTATTTTAGTATATACAGACACGCGTTTGTAGAAAGTCCATGCACCACTCTACCCTCTGAAGACCAAACGTGATACGGCATTGATTTCTTAGGAGATTGATCATCACCATATACTGTGTTGTTTTATGGGATAAACATTTGATTCTTGTTGATAACTCCAATTAGATAGGGCAGCTAAGAAGATGGATATATTCCCTCTGCTCTTTTTTGTTTGTCTTTTTTAAAATTTTATTTTGTCTAAATTTATGTTATTAGAGAATTCTAAGAATATATTAATTTAATTTTTCTCAATTTTATCTCAACATTTATTGTCTATATTAAATTTAATAATTATATATATTAATTAATTTCTACAATTTTTTATACATATTTAATAAAGTGAGAAATGATAATTTTGTTATGTTAACTTATATTTCATTTAATTTGAAGTTATTTAATGATATCTTTAATTTTTGTATAAAAATATTAAAAAATAGAAAGAAAAAAAAACGGAGAGAGTAGTAAATGACCAATTACAATGGCTGAAGAAAGTTGGTAGCGGGCTTTTAGCAGAACATATTAGACGGAATGGCGGTTAGTCAACTATGATCAGTTGAATAACAATCTCAATATACGTGATGCTGAGTTTGGCTTAAGGCTTAAACTTTGGCAATAATAGATAAGAACTGACTTGTTCAATAACGTGAGTTTGTCCATTAGTAACAAAATGAGGCACAAGACAATAATATAGGACTTGTTTTAAGATGAAGATCCAATATTGAATTGCTAAGAAATTCAGTACACATTTCAATAAGCTTATGATATTAAGTCTTGTTTTTAATGATAGTTTGTGTTTAACTAACATTTTAATTCAATTTAGAATGTTAAGATTCTGTAATAAAAAGTAACATTTTCTCCTTTAAATAAATCGTTTGTCTTTTGAAATAACAGTTGTTTTTGTAAATTAAAATTACCTATCAATCGAATTCAACACACTTATTCAATAATCTTAACATTATTTAATTGCTAGTTTTTCCGACAACAACGATCTTCTTTTCTTTTCTTTCTTTCTTTTATTTTTTTTTCTATGGTGCGTTGCACTTATCTCTCCATTTGACATCTATATTGCATGTTTAATTGATGATCCTCTGATGATGTATCGATCAAAGATAAGGGTTGGACCTAGTTCCTAGTCAGAATAACAGTATGACTATTTGTCACGAAGAAATAGTTACGAAAGAGAGCTTAACGCATATGGTCTTGCGTTAGAGGTTGGACCAAATTCCTAATCAGAAATTCAGAATAAGAACAATTCCTAATCAGAACAAAGGTTTGACCAAATAATTACGGAAGAAATAGACAAAGGTTGGACCAAATTCCTAATCAGAATGACAACAACTCAACCCGACAACCAGTAGTTATCTCATAGTTTGAGCCCTAAACTACGGAGTCACGCATGATAATGGTCTTTTACTCCTAAACGCACGATTCACACATGGTAGTGGTCTTTTGCGTGGATTGAATGAATAAATTACTGATTCTATTCCTCTCTTTCTTCCGATAGCTTAATATAAGGGTTTTGTAATTACTTATTTTCTTTCATATCTGCATGCATAGCATTATTCAAAATCAGTTAGATTCATTCAATATTTATTTTAATTGTTTTTGTACATTTCAAATTTTACACACTTCTAAATTACGTGTGGGGAACTAATATATTCGGCTAGTTTGTAAGTAAATAGAAATAATTAACAGCCACGTCAATAAAAAGAACAAGAAGAAATAATTAACAGTAATCTCGTAAAGGGCGTGTTAATATATATTTAATCCAAATGAAATAAATATATAGGACTAAGGCCTACGCAAGATATAATTAATGATGAAATATATATATTAGAGTATATCTTCTTATCTGATATGTGAGCGATTAATTTTTAAAATATGATTAAACACTTAAACGAAGACTCATCTTAACAATATTATTTTCATATAGATAAATCTCAAGATGAAACTCAAAAACATAAGTTTAAGAGACCTAAATCCCTTCTATTTGAATCAACCTATGTTTTTATATTTCAACAATAAAATAGTAGAGGGAAATAAATGTCAATGTATGCACGCGGTAGATAATGATAATCCACCTAATTTTTTCTTTTTTAGGTAATGGATAATCCACCAAGAGACACCAATGTTCAATATATGAACAAAGTTTATGACTCACAGAACGCTTTCTTCCGGGACAAATATTATCTTAATCGACTACCTTTTGAAAATTTCTTAAAGAGATTAATATGAATTCGCCATTTATGAGTCTGATTGCGTGGACAGTTTGGGTCTTTGGGACATGCATTTCTCAGGTAAATAGTTCAGAAAAATCACTTTAAATTAAGACGTGGGAATGACATCATATCAGTTACAAAAATAAAATTTCAAGTTCACAAGTCGATTTCTTATTAATAAAGAAACATACAACTTTGCAAAAATTGCAGTGTTATACCCAGAGCTTAACTACTCAACAAAATGTGCATATTATAAGAGGAGGAAAAGGAGAAAATGATATAAACCAAAAGATCAAGCAGTGACAATTAAAGAAAAGAGAATAATTAGTGTTTAAGATAAATCAATCCGATGAAAATATTTGAGACACAATGAATATTAACCTTATGTGTGAAGAAATAGTTAAGATAGCGAACTTTTTTTTTATTTAAAAGGATTTCAATCCAAAAATAAAAAAAATCATGATAGTGGGGAAAATATTCAAGAGGTTAATTTTTTTTTAAAAAAATATTTGTTTTACCTGTGTTCTACAGATTATTTTATATTTAATACCTACAACTAAATTTTAAATTTAACGACCAAACATCTAGTACATGATTGAAACTTTGAATTAACTTATTTTATTGTTTTGTTTAAATTAACATTTACATCAATCAAAACTAAGTACTAAATTCACATCAGCCTAATATATTTAGAAAAACTCACAATTAAAATATTTTAAATAGAAATTTTGAGTAAATTCTTTTATAAAAAATAATTAATTTTGATATGTTAAGTGACTTTTTTATAGAATAAAAACTCATAATTTTACTCTTTCTTTCTTAATAATTTTATTAATAATGAATTCAAATTATTATTGGTAATAAAATACTATTTATCAATAAAATTGATAGTTAATAGTGTAATTGTTGCTTCTCCAATTAAGTAATATGATATTTGACACTTATTTGTAGTATTAATTACCTCTAAAGACAATTTTATTTTATAAATAAATATAGAATATAGATAATGAATTTAAATTATTATTATCCAAAAAACTATTTATTCATAAACTTAATAATTAATAATGTAATTATTGCTTCTCAAAATAATATTGCATTAGATAATTAATAATAGTATTAATTTTTCAATTAACATTTATTTTCTTCTTCTCGAGGCAATTTTGTAATATACTATTATTATTACTTGATTAATTTATTTTCTTATCCACACTTGCACTTTGATATTGTTGTCTTTTTCAATTTAATTATTTCATTCTTTATTTTAAAAATTATTTATTTTATATTTAATATCTGTTTTTTGTGAAACATAATTTTTTTCTTTTGAAGAGAATTTTTTAAGGTAAACTTTTCAAGGCAATTTTACTATATGCAAGTATAGCTACTACTGAATTAATTTTTATTTACTAACACTTGCATCCTAATATTGTTGCCATTTTTACTTTCACTATCCATTATTTTATTTTTAAAAATCAGCATAATATTTTTTTTATTTTTAAATTTCACTATATTAGTTAAAAATAACAATATACATTTACTGATATTATTAATGGGTTCTCAAGCTAACTTCACTATATAATATAGATGGCTTAGAACACCTTTACAAATTGGGTTATAGAGATGAAAGTTAATGAGTTAAGTGTACCTTACCCAAGAAGATAAAAGGTTCCTCCATAAAATTTAAGATATATATGTATTGCAGATTTAGCATAGCAGAGATTTAAGATATATAGAGTGTTTCTAGATCATTTATTCAATCAAATTTATCATATATAGAGCTTGAGAGAAATTATTAAGCATTTTGAAACAAATAAACGTGTATTACTTCAATTATATCGATCATTACTCTCATACTTTAAAATAAGTTTAATATTATAATTAAGATAATACTATTCAATATAGTAAAGAGCAAGATTTTTTTCTCTTAACGCCTATGAATTTCTCTATAGAGCATTCGTCTTTAGTTGGTTGAGATGAAATATATCGTGACAGTCATTTAATACTGTCCATCTATCAAGAGACAAAGATCATGAAGACTACAAAATAAAAATTCCTATCCATGTAAAATAAAAAAGTCAAAAAAAGAGACTCTTTCGTATATTAAATTTAGAGAGGAAAAGTTATATATATGTGGCATGTTGCAAACGCCAACCGCCGACTTATTTGATTTTCAATTTGAGGGGTAAAAGGAGAAAAAAATAAAATTAAGGTCTGCTCCTCTTGTCTTCACTATTGTATTATTATTATATTCTTTAATCAACGTGAAAGGTATAGTAGCTGGTTTTCCTCTATAAAAGGGCACGCAATTGCGGAAAAACGTGAAAAGCGATTAAGCAGAATACGCAGATATGGCATTGAACGGATATTTCCTTGTTGGCCTCATTGCTCTAGTTAGCTCATCGATTACTTTCACAAAAGGCGTTGGACCTACTTCTGAAGTTGCTTCGCTGAATAGGAACAGTTTCCCTACTGGCTTCATCTTTGGTACAGCATCCTCGGCGTACCAGGTATATATAGCTCTTACATGTTACATTACATAGTATTGTAATTATGTTCAATAATGCCCAACTCAATTTGAAACACCTTTCTACGGTACAAATTAATGTCATAGTTTTTCACTTTATTTTGTTGTGTTCATGATTTATGAATGTAGTACGAAGGTGCAGCAAGCGAAGGTGGTAGAGGTCCAAGTATATGGGATACCTTCACCCATAAATATCCAGGTATATATGAGGGTTCTCCCAGTTTCTCTTCTTGGTATATGATACACCTTCACCCATAATTTATACATTTGTTCAACCGTGAATTGACATGCAGATAAGATAACGGATGGAAACAGTGGAGATGTAGCCCTTGATTCATATCACCGCTACAAGGTATGGTTGATTCAAAGTATTTGTTTCTTCTAAAGCAATTGATAATTATTAATGAAAAAATGAATAACTTCAATTTTATAAAATATTTGGATAATAGGGTGGCGGATTGTCTTGCAAACATGGCCAAGGACTGTTCAATCCCTTGAGACATTGTATGCGACGCCGCCGAGGCTATTAGCCAATTGTTAAACCTTGATGCTTAGTATATTAATATATTCTATTCTCAGATAAAAAAAATATATTTGGATAAGTTCTAAATTGGTGAGAGATTACTTACCTATTTTCTTATCACGATAATTACTTTCACTATTATTAATGATTACCACTTGTACCTTATTTTTTAAACTGTAGAGTATTATAAAATATTATAATTCACCCAAATGATTAATTAAGAAATCACTTAGACCCTTGGAAATTCGACTGACAAAGAGAATTTTAAACACTAATTAAAAGTAAATATAATGAAAATTCAATAGACTTCCAACATTAGTTTCTTTTGTATTTCATTTTGTTTTTATGTAAAAATAATTATATATGGTTTATATATTAATTACAGGAAGATGTTGGGATCATGAAGGATATGAATTTGGATGCTTACAGATTCTCCATCTCTTGGTCCAGAATACTCCCGAGTAAGTCAAATGTAGATCAATGACTATTCTGGACTAAATTTTACCCAGTTGGATGTTTCACGTTAACCATTTATTTATTTATTTTTATTAACTACATATCCGCAGAAGGAAGACTAAGTGGAGGTATAAATCAAGAAGGAATCGACTACTATAACAACCTCATCAATGAGCTAATTGCAAATGGTAAGAAGACAAACTTTATTTATGCAAATAATAAAAAATTTATTCAATTTTTCATTATATGCATTTTAGCATATTCTCATGCTGTTGATAATAATAATAATAAATTAACTACTAATTAATCATCATATCGAAACAATTTCAGGTCTGCAACCATTTGTGACCATTTTCCATTGGGATCTTCCACAAGCCTTAGAAGATGAGTACGGTGGCTTCTTAAGCCCTCGCATTGTGTGAGTGACACAATTTAAAGTTTCCGCTTGAAAACTTAGCTAAAATATTTATATCAACGTTTCTAAAAGATCATGCATATTGATCTCCAGAAAAGATTTTCAAGACTATGCTGAACTTTGCTTCAAGGAATTCGGAGATAGGGTAAAGCATTGGATAACTTTGAACGAACCATGGAGTTATAGCCAAAATGGCTATGCAATGGGGCAAATGGCACCAGGTCGATGTTCTGCTTGGTTGAATAATAATTGCACTGGTGGTGATTCTGCGATAGAGCCCTATTTGGTTACGCACCACCAACTTCTTGCTCATGCAGCAGCTGTTCATGTGTATAAGACCAAGTATCAGGTTCGTTTACTAGTTGACAACCCTGTAGCTTTTTAGTTTCTTAGACTATAACATATTAATTGTTTTTGGGTGAGGATGGGGCACTGGGGCATAGAGGGTCAAGGAATAAGATAAAAGGGAAAATTATTGATTAATTGCAGTTCTATTTATTTTTATTTTAAATTAATTTTTGGATAGTTATTAATACACCAAAAATATATGAGTGCAGGCATCTCAAAATGGTTTGATAGGCATAACCTTGCTAGTTAACTGGTTCGTGCCCATGTCAGATAACAAACTCGATCAAATGGCTGCCGAACGATCTCTTGACTTCATGTATGGATGGTAAGGGCTTCTCTCTCTCTCTCTCTCTACATGCACGAATTTTACTTTACCTTTATCCTTAAAATTGACATTGGATAGCTAGAGTGGTGCTAAAGCAATCTTATCTTTTATTCAATGGCCAGATTATTTGCCGCATCATTAATCATATTGATAAACTCCAAATTACGTACTCTCTTCGTTTAAGGAAAGAAATAATTATATTTTATTGATAATTCTTTATATTTTGTTGATTATACTCCTTCAATGGTCTACAGACAATAGATAGGCAGAGATGCACTCACACATTGAAGTCAACAGTATTACTATATATATATATATATCCAACTACTGGTAGATAGCTTATGTTTATTTCATTTATTTGTTTGATTGCAGGTTTATGGATCCGCTAACAACAGGAGATTATCCAAACAGCATGCGATCCTTGGTGAGAACACGGTTACCAAAGTTCACTAAAGCGCAAGCCAGGCTACTCATTGGTTCTTTTGATTTTATTGGCCTAAACTATTACTCCGCTGGCTATGCCTCCGATGCCCCTCAACTAGGCAATGCCAGACCCAGTTACCTAACAGATTCTCTTGCCGATTATTCATGTAAACACACCTGTCTACTATCTTATATCTACCTATCAGTTATATAAATTGCATATATTTTGAATTTGATCATGATTGATAATGCCATATATTTTATTTTTGTGATTGCAGTCGTGCGCGACGGAAAAACCATTGGTCTAAATGTACGTGTGTGGACACTTAAAATTGTAACTGTTTTACAAGTTTAGTACTATGTTTCTTTTTTTTTCAATAATAAAGGAACCTATTTTTTTAAATAATTATGCAGGTTGCTTCAAATTGGTTGTACGTTTATCCAAGAGGAATTCGAGACCTTTTGTTATACACCAAAGAAAAGTACAACAACCCTTTAATTTATATCACTGAAAATGGTAAATACACTTACATATCATATTTATTTTCCTTTGAACACTATTTGTAAATTATTTCTACATAAAATTAATGAGAATATACAAAAAAAAAATTATGTACATGCATGCATAAATGTGATTTTATTTTCAGTATATACCTATTGAAAAAAATATGTACTAATTCACATTTCCATACCTCACTTAATGTGTAGGTATAAATGAGTACGACGATCCAAAGTTATCACTTGAGGAATCTCTTCTGGATACTTACAGAATTGACTATTATTATCGTCATCTCTTTTATCTTCAATATGCAATTAAGTAAGTAATTTTTTATACAAAGAGCCTCTTTCTTTTTCATGCATCAAATTTAACACTTTTTAATTTATTTTCTTCCAATGAAAATACAGGGCTGGTGTGAATGTAAAGGGATATTTCGCATGGTCTTTGTTGGATAATTTTGAATGGCAGTCAGGCTACACACTACGATTTGGAATGAATTTTGTAGATTACAAAAATGGCTTGAAAAGATACCAAAAGCTCTCAGCAGTATGGTTCAAGGATTTTCTCAAACCAGAAATTAAACTCTATATATGATGTTGCCACTAAATAGTGCTACGAAATTCCTTATAGTCTTATACAATTGTATTTGTTAAATATATAATTGTTTGATTTATTTTATTGGTAGAATAACAAGGATGAAATTTTAAAGTGATTATATTTAAATATATCATTTATGATTGATCATATTTGTTGATTTAGTGTGCCTTATAATTTTATTTTACATCTTGCTAAAAAGGGAATGAAAATAACTTATTCACTTTGTTCTCACCATGTTGCGGGATAATAGAAACTATAGTTTGGGAACCTCAAAACAAGTCATATGCGAATGATTAACTTGTTTTAAGTAGAATTATGCCATAAATTACCAAACTATCTTGACTGCTACGTGACACTTAAGATACTAATATAATATTACTAAAGCATCCGTAGGTTTCAATAGAATAATAATAATAATAATAATAATAATAATAATAATAATAATTAATATTATTATTATTATTGTTGTTGTTGGAGATATAAAGTCAACTCTGGACCATTATCTAATAGCTTGACATTTTAGATAAGTTAGTCTTTCACATGATATTAGAACTTTTATACCCTAATTAAGTGTTTGGGAGTTCAATCTTTAGTACTCCCAATATTTCAAACAAAATTTGAATTGACAAGATAAAAAGATATAAAGACTAGATTTGTATATTGTTGACACTTTAAGTTTAAAAAGTTTTTACATGAGTGATCGTATTAAAGATATAAAATCATTTTTTAACCTTCATATAATAGTTTAAATTTTTAGAAGAATTAATTTCTGACAATTACATATATTTATTTATTTATTTATTTGATGAAAACAAATACATATATTTATGTTCACATATTTATATCAAATACTATATTGTTGAGGACATATATACAACTTTAAGAGATTACAAATTTTTGAGATTATGATAATATATGGTTTAAGTCTTCACTGTAAGTAACGTTTTTAAGACTCAAAATTTATCCTTTTCTAAAAACATAGTTCACTTGCTGCTGCGCTTAACCTCAGTATGAGTTTTGGATATTATAATATCTACGGTGAAATTGTCTTATATGAATATCATGAAAGTTGTGTCAAAATTGAGCCAAATAACATTACGAAAAATGGGATTTTGTTTTGGTCTTTGACACGAAGGATGGGAACTATCTGACAATAACAGGTTTTTTTATCAAATAATCACTGTTGATAAAATTATTTATTAAAATATTATTATTTTTAAATTATTTATTAAACTGTCACTTTTTTAAATTATTTATCAAATTATCACTCTTTTAAAATTATATATCAAATTACCACTCTTTTATCCAACGTAATATTTTTTAATAATTTTTGGTCCACGTAGGATGCGCTAAAGAAGGTGGCGCATTCAGGTAGGATACACCAACAAGCTTGGCGTATCCTACATGGATGCGCCACCCTCTTTGACACATCCTACGTAGATACGCTACCTAGGATGGTGTATTTGTAAATGATACGCTAATAAATTTGGTGCAACAAAGACAATTACGTAATTTGACTTTGAGCAATCCATCCAAATGCAAATGACCCTTTTTACGTAGAAAACGTCACCTTAAAGACATTGAAGACTAAATTATTTATAAGTCAAGTGTTTACTTTTGTTGCGTAAAGTAGTCGATGTGAGACTTTGGTGTTGACAAGTCAAAACAACTAAGCAAGACAATAAGGTACATTTATTCTATGTGAGACTTTAGTGTTAACAAGATAAAACAACTAAGTAAGACAACAAGATATCTTTATTCGATGTGGAACTTCAGTAAAGGGCTAAAACTCAAGCCCTGGTCAAGAGTCTAGACAATTTCTATACTTCCTATGTAACCAAAAAGAGAAATAGCCTTCTTAAATTCAGAATTCTTAATTAAATGTGTCAAGTTATGAATAAAAAATTCTGCACAATATTATCACAAAAATTTAGCAAGATGCTTAAAAGAAAATAAGTTTAATTACCGTCGAGTATGGCCATTTGAAGTGAATATTCCACCATGCAAGGAAGATTTAACTTGCTTCTTTCGGTAGCTTTTCTTTCTTCTTCTTTTTGAAAAATTCATGCTTTAGACTATTAATATAGCCGCTATATCTATGTAGAAGCTTATCCTTCAGCTCTCGATCTTAATTTATCCTCTTGCACTCAATTGCCTCTTTCTCTTGCTGAAGTCCTCTTCAGATGATCCAGTAGCTTCATCTATCAAATGGAGACAAGAACATTATAAATTATAAAGTTCAACCCACAAAGTTTATTTGGTAATTACTTGTTTATCTTTCAAAAATGTGTTTGGTGACATCAATTGATGCACGGGCCATGGCCACCCCACCCATATAAAAATAAAAGAAACTCACACCTTATGAGTTGTATAAACAAGGAAACAATTTATCATTGAAAAAGTGTATACTTATACAAATGCATGGGTTATTTAAAAACAAAAGCTGAGAATCTAAGATTCAAGGGACCTTGATTTCATACTTAGAAAATTCTGGTTTTTACCTAGTTACATAGCATCTTTACTACTCCATTTACTTTCCAGCTATTGCACTCATGAGTTTTAGCTCTTTTACTGAAGTCTCACATCGAATAAAAATACATTATTGTCTTACTTAGTTACTTTGTATTGCCAACACCAAAGTCCCACAACGAACAAAAGTATCTTGTTGTCTTACTTAGTTGCTTTACCTTGTCAACACCAAAGTCCCACATCAACTACATTACGTAACAGAAACAAACACTTGACCTATAAATAATTGAGTCTTCAGTGTCTTTAAGGTGACGTTTTCTACGTAAAAGGGGTCATCTGTGTTTGGATGGATTGCTCCAAGTCAAATGACGTAATTGTCCTTGTTGCGCCAAGCGTGTTGGCGTATCCTTTGCAAATACGTCATCCTAGGTGGCGTATCCACATAGGATGCGCCAAAGAGGGTGGCGCATCCACGTAGGATACACCACCCTCTTTAGCGCATCTTATCAGAAATTATTAAAAAATGTCACGTTGGACAAAAAGGTGACAGTTTTGTATATAATTTTAAAATAGTGACAATTTGATAAATAGTTTAAAAAGTATTATTTTGATAAATAATTTTAAAAAAATGACATTTTGATAAATAGTTTTACCACAAATGACAGTTTGGTAAAAAAGCCGACAATAACTTTATCAACGATTTACTGATTGTAGTTTGCATGGAAGACACTGTTAAAAAGGCTATTATCTAAAGGATAATACCATGAAGATACTCTCTATCACATTCCTTTCAATACACTCTCTTTTATTAGACCACGTCATACATTAAAATAATATTTAATCTCGATTAACATATAATTAACTTGATTAACATATAATCAACTTTGAATAACGTGTAATATGGTTTAAGTATTATTTTAGTGTATGATATAATCCAATAAAAAAGAATATATTAAAAAAAGTGTAATAAAAAATATGTTCTCAGCATTCCTTATTATCTAAAAGGTGATTTCATGGGTAAATATATATATATATATATATATATATATAATTTTGTGTAAACATCTCCAACTTTTTATGGATTAATGTGGTCAAAATGTCATTGTCAATTAATAGTTAAATAATTTTAAATTTTTTTACACAATCTTTTTACTAATCTTTTTAATTATTAAAAAAAATTAAATATTTTTTATATTTTCAAGATATTAAATACATTTATTTTTTCATAAAATACTTTTTATTTAATATTAAAAAAATTATTAAGAGAAATTTTTAAAAGACATAACAAAACTCTTAATAACTTGATCCTGATTCCTTAATTTAGGCCGGGGGCAATGTATATATGGAAATGTTTATATTAAGACTTTGACTATTATTTTTTTGTAAGTACAGGTTTCTTTTTATTTGTTATAGTTGTTAGATCTCAATTATTTGTTTTAATTTAAACCATAATCGATCATCAATCTGAAGGATTTTCCAACGATATATTTTTAACTTTTGGTACAAATCTTATAAGAGTTTAAATTTAATTATAATGTATTATTATTATAAATTTTTTTATATTGATATGTTTGTACATCATAAAAAATTAGACCTTTTAGGTTAAAGTTGTGTCAAATTTTTTTAATAATTTGACAATACATGATTGCTTGATTGAAAAGAAGTTTTACATGGCATCAAACTTAAATTCATCTTATAAGGTATGATTCATATTCATCAAATGCATAGGAAGAAGATGATTGCTCTATTACTGATTTTATTATAAGAAATGTAATCATTAATAAGATTAGATGTTCTTCATTCAGAGTTGTATAATTGTTATTGTTATATAAAATTCTTATCATTAAGACAAAATAAGACGAAAACACTTTCACTTCTTCCCTTAACATGTAATTGGTGGCGTGGTGGAATCAGAATCTTGGGTCACTGTGGGCACTATATACAACCAGATATTTTTAAGTGAATTGCTATCAATTGCGAGTTTTTGTGTCTTATATATATGAGTTTAATTTTTATATATTTATTGATGTAAAATTTTTATATAATCAATCAATTATATATTATAAATATGACTTTTAAAGTAATTATTATAAGATTCAACATGATTGATGGTATAAAATGTTTTTACGCTAACAAAACATATGAATTAAATCCTTTATATACATATGGTTTTAACATTTGAAAATTATGTGAAAGCTTCTTAACTTAAATTAACCAATCAAATAATGGTGCATACATGTTGTTACTGGGATCGCGACCATAGGACAAAAAAAGATAAGCTTTTTAAAAATTAATTGAGTCGTTATCAATATTTATTTAAATTAAAAAAATATTAAAAAAATCTTTTAATTAGAAAAATTAATTTTTGAAAAATAAATTTAGATTGAAAGTCGATTACAGACAGGTAAAGAAGGTATTAACATCCTACACTGTCTATTCCAAGAATGGTATCTAAAGTTAGTCATACAAATTTTAATATTCTAAAATATATTTATTTTATCTCTCTTAAAAACATTATAACTATTTTTTAAAGAAACAACTAAATTATAAAAATTTAATTTTGAGTTTGACAAAAATGAATTTTGGCTCTTATATATCTACTGGTGTAGTGAGGAACTCAAATTTACATAGTTTTTAGAAAATAATTGTGAATTAATTATTTTTAATTTTAAAAAGATTTTCGTTTTAAAAATTTATTTAATTTTTATTTATATTTAAAAAAAAATAAATCGTCAGTTGTCATTACAACTTAGATGATTCTAAAATTATAAGATTAATAAACTGTCACAACACAACTAATCTCATTTTATTTTTCTTAACAAGGTTCAATTATTTTATCTTTATTTTTTATATTTTTTCATTTTTATCATTTTTTTAAATTTTGTTTGTTTTAGTTTTTTATTTTAAGAAAAGGAAAATAAATAAATAAATGAATAAGGCTAAAACAAACTTATTTTTCTATCAAACCTTAAGCTACTTAGCCATTGCCAGCCCAAACAAGTCATGTTTTGCAAAATAAGGTCAGATTCCAAATACTGGCCCATGGGGGCATTAGTTGTACTTAAATGAAAAAAAAAAGAAGAGATAATCAAGGATTAATTTTAGACCAAAACAACAACAAAAAATACTGTAAATAAATAAATAAAGGAAGAGACAGAGACACGGTTGCTCACGAGACAGGAAAGCAAAGGGCGAGACTGAGATGGAGGCAGAGGCTTGGAGGTGCAACGGCAGAGCGAATGCACGGATCTGGGAGGCGCGAGGACGGCGCGAGCGCTGGGTCGCGGTTGACAGATCTGGGCGGTGTGGTTCACGGGTTGCAGGGAGGTGATCGCGAGGAGTAGGGCGGTGGACGGCGGATCTGGTTCACGGTTTAGGTGGGATGTGGAGGTTTTGCGTGGGTGGCGCGGCTTGGATCTGGTTTGGATGGTTGATTGGTGGCTAAGGGTGATGGGGGCCCTGCGTGGTGAGGCTATGGCAGAGGTGGGTCACGGTGGTTTTGCGTGGTGGTGAAAGGAAGGGGCTTAGGTGACACGTGCTCGGTGCGGGCCGGATCTGGGTTGCGACTCAGAGCTGCACGGTGGTGTTCGCTGGGTTGAGCGGCGCGCGGGTCGCGGTGGTTCCGATGCGGGTCGTACGGGCTGGAGCGGTAATGCGCGGCACGGTGTGGGCGAGCCGGAGGCGGTGAGACGCGGGTCGCAGTCTGCGACGTCAGCTTCAGAACGGTGGTGCGGGCTGGGTGCTGCGCGGACACGGTGAGCCGGATCTGCGACTGGGACTGATGGGTATGGCTGGCCGGATCTGGTTCTGGTGGGTTGTGGTGGTTGGTGGTGAAGTGAGAGGGTATAGGTGGTGGTTTTAATGGTGGTGGGGTGTGGTTGTTGAAGGTGATGGTAGTGGTGATGATGATGAGGTGAGGATGGAGGGGCTGTTTAGAGGGTGGTTTGATGGTTGTTGATGGAATCGGTGGTTGTTTGGAGGAAAACTCCCTGTTGTATTTCTCAATCTGTCCTTTACTCCATAAAATCTCAGCCTCTCCAAAACCTCCTTTTGTTCTCAGTTACATGGTTTTTTATGACCAAGAAGGGATGAAGTGTGTGGTGATCAAGTCTATCGTTGTGACGTGCTGAGAATAGTGCCCCCAAAAGTAAAGTGTCGTGTGTGAGAGTGGATGAGATGATGCCAAAGTGTCCGGTGTGTGTACGTGAGAGTGAGTGGGGAGCCTTCAACATTGTTGGTGCTGTTGATTGTGTACTATCCTCCCTGAGGGTGTGGGTGGGGGTGTGGGTGTGGGTGCAGCCATTGAATAATGGAAAAAGATAATTTTATACTCTTTTTAGGAGTATATTATAATTTATTTGATGGATAGATGTGATTTAATGAAAAATAATAATAATAAAATATATAATAAATAATATTAAATAAAATATAAAAAAAATATATATACTGATTGATATAAAAATATAAAAATTAATTATATAATAATATTAAAAAGAAGTGGGAGCAAAAAAGCCTTGTTCCCTCTAGAGTAGTGTTGTGTGCCTGTCATATGCAATGTAATGGATGGAATGCATAATGTATAGCCGAGAAAGGATAAAAACATAGAGTGAAGTTTTCACCCAAAAGTAGAAAAAATTGCCAAGCAGTGGGGGTGATACGTTTTGTTTTTTGCCTTTTTTTTTCTCTTTTCTTTTTTGTTTGTTTCTTTTATTTGTTTTTTTTTGTTTTATTGGTTTTTTTAAAAAAATTAAGCTAAATTATTTTTGGGCTTTATTTTTATTTTTTTCTTTTTTTTGTATAAATGACAAGAAAAAGCAATAATAGAAATAAGATGGAAACAAAACTTTGAAAAATTATGTGTTCAAAATGTTGTAATTGAATATGTTTAATACAAAATTATTAGTTCTTTAATTAAGTAGTAAAAATATAAATTTTATGGATAAAATTAAGTATCAAGACATTTGACCATTATTTACCACCATCTTTTTTTTTTGGTATAAATCTCCTCATATTCAAAAGTCATATTGAGTCCCAACAAATTTAGAGTTAAGCTTGGTTATTGAATTATAAAAGTGTAAAATTTATTTAATATTAATTTTTTTATTTACAATATTCGAACTCAAGACATTATTTAAAGAGAATAATTGTCAAATTAATTGAATCAATTAAGTGTTTGCTAATATCATCCATTTTTAAACTTCATTCCAATAAAACAGCACATTTAATAAAACACCATCCATTTTTTTTTTGACAGAATGCTATTTCGTATTTTAAAATTGTTGAATAATTAGTTTATTTTCAATGTTATTAACCATGTCCCTATGATATTGATAAAACTTAATAAACTGAATTAATATCATATTATCAAATATAGAGATTTTTTTATTTTTGTATAGATATCATGCCAAACAAAGAACAATTCAGTACTTGTCTTAGCGAAGGGATAATTTTAAATTCTTGAAATTACATGTTCTCAACGATATAAAATAAATCTCACGATAATATCATAAACTTGTAATCTCTTAAATTTCTTAGCAAGTCATCATTGGATCTTCATCTTAAAGCAAGTGCTATATTACTCATAATTGTCTTGAACCTCATTTTGTTATTAAGAAAACATTTGAGTACATTTTTGGAGTATTGGAAAAACTCATGTTATTGAACAAGTCAATTCTTATCTATTATAATTAAGGGTGTTTATTGGGTGAGTTTTTAAGCATTTTTTGACCCAATCCGTTCATTTAACTAGTGGGTTAGGTTGAGGAATATTTTTCCTTCAACTAAATCCAATCCAACTTGTTCAAGAGTGGGTTAGAGTGAGTTGGATTGACTCAAACTCGTGAGTCTGACATACATTAAAAAAAATTCTGCTAAAATAAATGTCAATATATAAAATAAAAAATTTATTACAAATAACAAGTCGTATTAAACTAATATAAGTCTGAAATAAACTAAAGCAGGGTAATATGTCCTAAAAGTCATAAATAACAAATTACATTGGTTAATTTAAGTTAATATAATCACATATAACATATGGATTGACATAATCATTTAATTTATTTTTAATTTTCTTAAGATATTCTTTATCTTCTAAGCGATCCATTAATTTTTTATCATAATGGTCTATTAGATACTTCATGAGTTTCTAATATTATTTATTTTCTTAATTATATTTTTAATGTGACCACAATGTCTATATGTAAACTTAATTGGCCTCACAGAAAAGACATAGCTAAAAATAACCTAAAATAGTCATTGACTAAATGGCATCTATAAAAAAAATAAAAAATAAAAAAGTACTTAAGTAAATTAAGTTTGTATAGGTCAACACTTTTCAAATTCGTTTTCTGACCTATACCTTCTGAGTTGGTGTGAATTCCAACTCAACACAACCTGCGTTTTATGGTTTCGATTGGATCAAAATCCATAAGTTCATTGGTTGACCCAAGTTGCTGGAAACCCCTAATTATCCAACTGTGCTTTGATGTTTTTCATTAACTAACTGCGGAATAGATTGGAATGGAAAGGAAAGGAATGAAATGGAACATGTTTTATTCTCTTTGGAAGTTTCATTAAAACGGAATACCCACATGTGTTTCCCATTTCCCTCAATTTTGGGGAACAAAAGATAGGTATTTGAGGGGAAGAGGGAGAAATGATTTCCATATGTTCGTTGCTTTATGCATTTTAAAACTCCTAAATAAGGAAGTTATTTTCGCTTCATTCTTTAATTATAATTACCTATCATCTAAACATAGTGTAAGTCTAAGCCTTAAGCAAAACTAATCAGCATCACATGTTCTTATATTGTTATTCAACTGATCATACATAATTGACAAATCTACCGCCATTTCGTCTAATATGTTCTGCTAAAAGCCGTCACCAACTTCCTTCAGCCATTGTACTTTGTTATTTACTATATCCATGTTCTTAGTTGTCCTTGCTAATTGAAGCTATCAACAAGGAGTAATGGACAAACTCGTGTTATTAAACAAGTCAATTCTCATCTATTATAACTTTATAATTGACTGAGTTCAAGCTTTAAGCAAAACTCAGCATCACATGAGTGTTATTCAACTGATCATAATTGAATAGCGGTCATAAGTTTACCTCAATTGTAGGACCACGTGGTTGAAGTTGAAGAAGCACACGCTGTTACTGGACATTAACGGTCATCCTAAACAATACGTCAACTTTTTCTAAAATCAAAGAGTAGCAGGCCATAACCAGAAGGAGAAGGGATTTGGATTTCTTAAGTGAATGGTACACATAGAGTAAAGTGCAAATAGTTATTGCTGATTAAAAAAAAAGGGTAAGTTCTCACATTTTAAAAGGTTGATTTTTTTTAATTAATAGTTATTAATTTTACACTTCACTTTTTAAATTGCATTTCTCATTTTAGTACATCCTCATCCATTGATGAGAGCCTATCACTATTGATACAAACTTGAAGACGGGGAGGGGGCTGGTTCACAGGATTATTCGCATGCTAGGTTCACAGGATTATTCGCATGCTAGTCAGAGCATATATGAAAAAGATTAAATCTTTCTCATTCAGCTATTTTTGAAAATTAAGTTGTTTTGTGAAATAATTATTATATTTAAATAAAAAAATTATTTTCTAAAAAAAAATTATACAAAATTTAATGCAAAATAAAAATGTTTTTCAGCTAATAATCATAAGTTAAAATTAAAACTTATAATTTTAATTTATAGATTATTTCTTACATTTTGATATGTAAATATTATTTCGTTCTCAATCAAATAATTTTTTTAATCATTTTATACTTATTTTAATAATTTAATGCATAAAAATAATTTTTTTATATTATCCAAATAAATCATATTAACTTAAAATCACTTTACGTTAATACATCCAAATATAAAAATAAATCAATTATAATCGATTATAACAATAATCAATTATAATCGATTATAATAATAATCAATTATCAACACAATATATAATTTTCAACTTTTTCAAACAAGTCCTCACTCACCTACTAATTGCTTAATACTAGTGTTGCATTTGGTTTTTTGGGCTAGCCAGGCCAATACTTGTTTGAAAACCAACAACATTTGGGCCTAACTCATCACAGTCATGGGCTAGGTAACGCTGATACACCCTCTGAAATTCAAGAGCCTCCAATCATGACACGACATGCTCTAAATTTAAGTCTATCACCTGTCTGTTACAGATAGTTGAGAGCATTAAACTTCTTTTTTTTTCTGGCTCTCACTTTGATTAATTCAAAAATATCTTTATGCATGCTCGAGCCAGTGGACCAGAAGGCCAGCAAGAGCCTTGCTAAAATCACTCCAATTAGCATGACAGTCTGACTGGTCAAATGCATGAATGCCATGAGCTGTGTCCATTTCACATGCAAAACTTGGATGCTAAATTGCTTTCTACCAATAAAGGAAAGGGCGCAAAATCACTTATTCAATTTCCATGGCTAAGGTGTCTGTTTGATTTAACCTAAAAAAGAAAAAAAAACTTTTTAGCTAAAAAGCTTCCTCTTGAACATTTTGATTAAAAGCTTTTAAATGTCAAAATAAACTAATCTAAACACATCAAATATGAATAAATGAAGATTTTTTAGATAAAATAAAAGGTCATGACCTTGCACTCAAAAATGAAAAAAGGTCAAAGAGTGTCACAAAAAAAAATAAACTTAAAAAGTTATAAATAAACATATACCATATAATCAATATGCATTACGTTGGTAGAGAAAGTCCAAATCTTATAGAACTAACATACACATAAAACAAGCTTCATCAAAACATAAAAAACCTCATTTTTGTATATAAGCAGATGAAAAAAATATAATGCTGCATTGCTCTTTAAAAAAATTGAATACCTATTTCAAAAAGCTGAACAAAATCACCAAGAAGCATAGCAATGGCTTATTGACCAGTTTTAATGTATGTGTTTTCCATTCAAACTAACCTTAGGTCGTCAAACATAATTTATGAAACTACACATTTACTGTGAAGCATGCTTGTTACTACTTAAATGCTCCCTTCATTCACTCGAGAAAGTTATGCATGCTATATAAACAAGAACCAGTTTTGCTTCGTATAGAACCCTCACTTCATTTACCTTCATCCATAAAAACTGATTTTATGAATAGAAAAACTGAATTTTCTTTTTACTTTAACACTCTCAAAACTTAGAACTGAGTAAACAAGAATAGAAAAACCTTTAATTTAATAAAAAAAATCAAACAAAACATTAATAAATAGAAAAACCAAAATGAATTAACTGCCAACCACCAGAGAAAATAAACGGGCCACTGGAAGAGACTCCTGATATCAAACTTGAACATGATCATACTATAAAAATGGAAAAGATTTAAATTCAAAAGTGATATAGCAACGTAAAACTACAACCAGCATAATAAATTCTCAAATTCATGCTTCAAATAAAAAAGGACATAATGGCAGGATTCACCAAATAAACAAAATAGAAAAAATAAGTAAAAAGAAGCAAAACAAGTTAATAAAATAAAATGAAAGAAATCAAAGATTGCTGGGTATCACTTGCAATTAGCAACATGAAAAGGAAGAAAGCTATTTCACAGCCTCCCCATAGTCTTACTTGCACTGCACACCAGCTTCGGCAGCTCGACGAGGTTTGCTTTTACGCCTGCTTCCATTATGCCGAAATCCATTAGACTTTGTCAAGTCATCAGTGCTTGATCGGTTTCCAACACCATTCTCCTCCTCAACCGACTCTAATTTCTCTTTTACTTGTGAATTCCGTTTCCTTTTTCTTCCCTGTTCAGTTGCATTGGAACTTATAATCTCTTTACTAGAGACTCCATTCTTAACATTGTCACCATCATCTTCTTCTAGTTTTTCAACTTCTTCATCAAAGTCATCCTTCAGCGGCTTTTGTGGCCTTCCTCTTCTCTTTTGCATAGGAATTTTTTCATCCTCACCGCTTTCAGGATCCTCATTATTGGTAATAGTTAGCTTTTTTCCCTTACCTCTACCTCTACCCATGATCTTAAAATCCAAAAAAAATATGTGATCATGCAAATCAAAATATCTGCCAAAAAACAGCATATAATAAAATATTCAATATGAGATGGTCAAAATATTTCTAAATACTAACTAAAAGTTAAACTGTTTTCAATAGCTTCAAGATTAACAGGTAAAGAAGCATGTAAACAATAATATAAAGGGAGAAGGAAACATGTTAATTCATATTATCTGACAGTTACATACTATGCTTTAGCAAGTAATTCATGTTGAGTATTATATCACTTTGTAAAACTTCAAACAAACAAAAAAATCAAATATACTTATCTGTAATATTAACTAAAATAATGTCTGCAATGTGTCAAAACTCTTTAGTAGTATTACAAAGGGAAATCTAATATGATTGTATCTGTTTCAGTGTCAAAAAGAAGTCACAAGAAAAATATCGTTTATATAGAAAGAGAAAAACATTTCCAGCTCAATTCTACTTTTGAGCGCTATGGAAAATAAAATCAAACTTCAAATTAGTTTGAAAAATAGCTTAAAGCCAGGTAATAGATATATTGCCAAAACTTAGAATCCATTACTATACTTGGGAAAATTAGATTAGGGCACAGAGGAATAGAATATTGTATGGAAAAGTAAATCAATCGAGAGAGCATCAACAAGCTAAGCTTCCAATCCAAACACACGGTTTCTCTAAAAGATCCAAAATAAACCATGAAAGTAATAGGCTTGAAAAGTGATAGTATTCGAAATCAATAAAATCCACTTAAACTTTGAAAACCCATAAATCGAAAAGTGTTAATAGGAACATAAGACAAACGAAACGCCTATTCTAATACAAATTCAGTTAAAAAGAAGAAAAAAGGAAAACAAATACTGACCACAGGGACAAGAATAGCTGGGTTGGCATCTCTGGCATGACACTCAATGAATGGAATCTGCTAAAGCGCTGAAAAAAAGAAGAACTAGAGAAGAAGCAAGAGGCAAATAGTTAGTTATTCCACAAGTCGATTCGAACAGTGAGAAATCTAAAAAGGTGAAAGCTATGATCTGAGCTGAGGAAGGAATGAGCAATACCTGGATGATGATGAAACATTGAGTGAGATTGAATGGATTGAGGATTGGGGGTTACGACTTCGAGGAGGTTCAACAGTAACAGTGTTGGCTTCTATTCTCAGAACAACGGGCCAAATGAAACAGAGGCGAACAAGTAGGGATAGAGATAGAGAGAGAAATGAGAAAAGAACCAAACAAACGTTAATAGATAAAATTTGTCTATTAGTATTGGCTGTTAGGGTTGAAAATAGGTTGGACAGTATGTAAAGGTTTTATGGTTCGATTAATTTTATTTATTAAAAAAATTAGGTTAAGATTTTTTTAAAAATTTATTTAATTAAAAAAGTTAAATATTAAGTCATTTAATAGATATTTTAAGTTTAATAAGTTGATCTGGTCTATTTAGTTATATGTAATATAATATATATTATTATAATAATTATAAATTATAATTATTAATTTATTATAATATATTAATATATTTTTTAATTAAATTTTAATAAAAATTAATAACTAAAATTTAAATTAATAAATTAGAATAAAAATAATATATTTATTAATATATTTAATGTAATATACTTATTAAAATAAAAATAATAAGTTAATATTCATCTCTACTTTTATAAATACTCACTATTTTTTTGTTCTAATTTTTAGTCGATGTGATTCTTGGAGGTATATATCTTTAATAATTTTACAACTTTGTATATCTCTAAGTCTCACATAAGTCAAAGATTAGAGTAATAAAGTAGTGAGTATTTATAAAATTAGAAGATGAATGTTAAGTTATAACAAATGCCTATTAACTTTAAGTAGGTCTATTGATTTATTTCAAGACTTAAATTTGTTAGTGTATATAAAGACATGTTGACTTATTTAAAAATAAGTTTATTAGTCTATATAAATGCATATTGGTCTATTTAAATATAAGTCTGTTAATCTATTTAAATATAGGTCTATTAACTTATTTAAATGTCTCATTATAAAATAAATATTTAAATAAACTTTCAAGTCAAGTTAAACTTTTAAAAATATCATATTAGATCTTAAAATTTAGTCTATTTCAGACTCACAGATCGGACTCAAATCTTATAATTAAAATATATATCAAATTTATTTAAGGTAAAGTATAATTTGACTTGATCTATTTCTATCCCTATTTGTTGCCTCTTTAGTATGTGTGAGTGACTCTTTACACTAAAGCCGTTCATTTCTTTTATATATACTATGTTTAAAAATATAAGAAAATACTTGTTACATATTTTTTTACACCATGTTATGTGATAGAATTAAGTAGAATAGTGTAAAAAATAATGTGGGATCAAATATAATAAATTAATAAAAATTATATAGATATAAAATAATATAAGTATAAGTGTATGTAGTTAATATTATTCAAAAATATATTGCATATTTAGATTAGTTTATTATATTTTTGAGAATTTTATATAATTAAAATGTTTAGGAAGATATATTTTTATATAAAAGAATAAACATCTTTTGACATTATATTAGTACTCTATTTATAATTGACATTAAATTAATTTTTTAATAACAATTATGACATCAGTTTCATGAATTTAATTATCACTTTGATGATATTAATTTAGAATTTTTTTTAACAAATGTCTTAAAAATATCACATTAATGTAACTAATTATTATAAAACGAGGATTTATTTTCTAAATGTAGAATAAATTATTTTAAATATATATATTGAAAGGAGATAAAATTGATTTTTTAGATTTTTTTTGTAATAAGAGGTTAATAATATTAAGAAATTATTATTATATATGACAATTTAGACAGAACACAGATTAATATATATGCAATGAAATGAATTTAGTGTCTTATATCGTGTGTGTGAGTGCGGCCAGAGGCCAGTTTTGGTATTTTGAGTGAGAGATGAAACCGTGGGCTCCGTGTACTGTGCTTGTGTACAACTTACTGCTAGGGTGGATCTTGCAAAGCTGAATAAATGTCAAACTCCAAAATGCAGAGTACATGGCATCTGTTTCCCAATAACCAGACCTAAAACCTTGATCGTTGAAAAATGAGACATTCTCTTCAATAAGCTACAAGGCAAGCCATTAGGGCACAAAGTTCATTACATTAGATCATATTTGGAGTACGATGCATAATTTTTTGCTCAAAGTAAACTAATATTTAGATCGTTACACAACATGCTTTTTAATATTTCCTTTGTCATATAACATTTGAGATTGTTGATATAATTTTTTTAGCATATTAAGAAATGAATTTATGATGTTGTTAAAACTTTGTTCACTTTAATTTTCTCTGAAAGCCTGGCACTTTATTACTGTACTCAACTATTGTTGGTGAAATAAATAAGTTTTTAATTATGATTTTGTTATAAAAACTATTGTAAACCAATATATTTACTTGTCTTTTTACTGAATGTTGATTAATCACTTGGCGAATGAATAAATGTAATCAATCACTAGTTTTAAACTGCTACACAATATGATATTCATGGCTTGGTGATTATGGTTTCAAATAAATAAATGGCCAGTTCAATTCGATTTTTTTTAATAAGAGAATTAAGGGAAAAATCAGTCATAAAATTTCCACCATACTGCTAGCATATGTGTTCGTTTATGTAATTTTAAACTTACTTATGAAACATATCTCTATTAATCGTGTCAATAAAAATCGCACATGAAATAAAATTATTTAATGCGACTTATTTGTGGACGAATGCCAACATTGACACAAGGTTGATAATGACAGTTACCCCATTCCAGGCTGGGTACAAATCAAGACACGCTAATATACCTCTTTTCCCGTTTGACAAATTTTCGAATGACTCGCCTTTAACGTCACTAGCCCAATAGCACTTGTATATATATATATATATATATATATAGAGAGAGAGAGAGAGAGAGAGAGAGAGAGAGAGAGAGAGAGAGAGAGAGAGAGAGAGAGAGAGAGAGAGAGAGAGAGAGAGAGAGAGAGAGAGAGAAGATATTTAGTAGAGTAATTTTTATTGTGTGAGAGTGAGAGAGAATAAATTTTAATCATATAATTATACATAGATGATTAATATTAAAAATTACTTAAAAGTTATGTAATTACTTAAAAAAGTCACATGTATTTATATTCTAATATTGATCATTCATAAAAGATCTAATGGTTAAGATTCACTACTCTCACCTCTCACAATAAACACTCGTCTCACTTGAATAAGATTCTATATAAATGCATGTGATTTTTTTAAGTAGTCACGTGATCTTTAAGTAACTTTTAATCTTGATCATCTATATATAATTATATGATCAAAATTTACTCCTCTCATTCTCTCACAATAACTTTTTTTTTTTACTAAATATGTCCCTAATAATATATATATATATATATATATATATATATATATATATATATATATATATATAGACATACAGAGGTGCTTCTAACTGGACAACATAAATAAATTGTGATTATGTAAAGACTCAGTTTTTTATGAGCTTGATATGTAAAGAATTAAATTAGATGAAGCTTGACGAATGAGAAGAGAGATAAGATGAAAAGACACTTTTTATTTGTCCAGGTCCAAATCATTAGACTGAAGTTTGGGCAGAGAAAAATGAACTACCAAGATGTGGATTAATTTTGAGAGGACAATCTCACCTTCCTAATAGATCATATTTTACTATGTTGTTCTCATATTCATACCATTAAGAAGTCAGTAATCCTTCTCATGACATTCTTGTTTCCAAATCTTCTATAGCATATCCATCTGCCTTTGTAATTGTAATTTAACCTGATCTCTCTTCCATTCTCTTAAGCTAAATTGAATTGCAGTTGTTACCTTATAGACTCCAGACAGAAGATCAGGTCATAATGACAACAAGTTTTAGTGAGAAAAAATCAAAAGGTCTGGTTAAGCAGGTATGTCTACCAACATCTTTTGATTTCAGTCCTACAGTAAAGTATAGTTAACAATTTAAGATAATACTATTCACACTTTAAATTGTCTATCCAATCATAATTTTTTTTATTTTATAAATTATAATTAATTAATGAAAAGTGTGAATAAAAAAATTAAAAGTACCAATAGAATAAGTGTGTGTTTAAGATAATTATAAAAATTTAATTATTTTAATAATTAATTATTGTATAAATTTTTTTTGTTATAATCGATTATAATAGAATTAATTTTATATTTAGATATATTAGTTAAAAAATAATTTTAAATTAATATATTTTGTTTGAATGATATAAAAATTATTTTTATACATTAAATTATTAAAATAAATATAAAATAATTTAAAAAATTATTTAATTAAAGATAAAAAAATATTTATATTTCAAAGTATAAGAAATAATTTATAATTTAAAATTATAAACTAAAATTTTAATATTATAAAAAATTTAAAATACATTAAATTTTAAAAAATTAAAATTAAATTTACAAAATATACTATTACTGTTATAACAACTTTTTTTGCCAAATATTATATGTTAGGGAACAAAAAAATCATTCTCCAAATGCTCTCACTTTAACAATTTAGCATTTTTCTTCGGCTTTCGGATGCTATTAAAGGAGTAGAGTCCATTCCTCAATCTTAGCTAAGTGATATCACCGAGCTAAAAACCCAAATATTATAGATTCGGTCTCAAATGCAATATAATATTGTATTCAAGCTTTGATAACTGAATTGGCAGGAATAAATAGAGTGAGAACAAAAGGAAAGGAAAAGAATTCGAGAAAGCGTCAACCAATTAAAGAGCATCTAATGCAAGTGCACATGGATTTATTAGCATGGTTAGAGTGCGTATTAGTACGTGTTTAAAAAAATTGTAAAAATTTGATTATGCTTAATAATTAATTATTATATAAATTTTTTTTATTTAATTATAATTAATTTATTTTTATGTTTAGATACATTAGTTGAAAATCGATTTTAAACTAATGTAATTCATTTGAATTATATAAAAAGTTAATCATTTTTATATATTAAATTATTAAAATAAATATAAAATAATTAAAAAAATTATTTGATTGAAGATAAAATAATATTTATATATCAAAGTGTAATGAATAATTTAAAAGTTAAAATCACAAGTTTCAATATTCAGAACTTTATAAAAATTAATTTAATTTTTTTTATAATGTATTAAATTTTATATAAAAATTAAAGTTAATTTTATTAAACATGTTATATATAATACTGTGCAAATAATTTTTTTAATTAGAAGTTAATTATATTAATTTGCTAAGTTATTGTTAGTTAGAAGTTAATTATATTAATTTGTTGAGTTAAGCAAGTTGGTTATTAGTTAATTATTCTCTATTATTCTATATAACTCATTCTATTGGTTTACTGTATACACTTTACATATTCAATAAAATTCAAATTCTCATTCTCTCTAAACTCTTTGAATTTTCTTTCATCTCTAACATGTTTTTCAACAGGATTGTGATGAAATTCTAGAAGTCAATTAACAGCAGCAAGTGTTGGAAAAACCCCATTCTCAGACATCGTATCATTTTGTCCCAAAACATTCCAAGTTCATCTGCACAAGCACAAATCAAACAAAAGCTTGTCCATTGTTTCCAACACCCACAGGTGATGACTTAGAGAGGAAGCAGCATCTCTATCTACCATTTTATCAGACATGAAACGAACGATAAATATTCTGGGTAGAGGTATATATAGAAGCAAATACGATAGAGACATTTGAAAGCCTTCCATATTATACCGAGTAAAACCACAACATTATGTACCAAAAAAAAAATAAAACCACTACACTTGATCGGTTGATCCTTTTAACCTAAAACTTGAAGCCAAAATCATTTGACTCGATCAAAAGTTTCAGTTTTCAATTCTTTGTGAGAGACTCAGAGGAGATGGACAGAAGTCTTGAAATTAATTTCTCATAGTAAAACTCTCCACCAATGATATTATAATTAAAGCCCCTTCTCTCAAAAGACGGGGGACAGAATATTACCGGTCCAACGTTTTCTCAGCCAAAACTAGCGGGTGAGTAGTGTAGGCACTGCTTTGTGTTTTATGATCCCAGCATGCTCAATACAGAAATAAATTGATGGAAGGAACTAGAAACCGTTCTTCTTCCTCGGAAAGTTGTAGATTTTTGCCAGTAACTTGTGACCACAATAGACTTGTTTGCCTGGTAGATATATACTTTTGTGGACTAGTTATGCAATTGCTTGTTCTTCTATCCTATTCTCTCTCTATTCTCCACATTCATCGTTGAGTTTAAGGAAATGGTCGTGAGGATGAAAATGGAGAAAATGATAAGGAATAGTATAGAAAAAATTAATAAAAGTATTTGAGTGTCATTTTAAAAGGAGAAGTAGAATTACATTAGACTGTCAAAATGGCATGAATGGGGTCCAGAAAGGTATGAAATTAATATTTTCATTTCTTCTCATCTTAAATTTATTAAATATCAAAATAATAGAGTGTAATATTTTATTCCATTTCATTATAAGACACTTCTTTCATTATATTTAAAACTCCCAAACAAAATTAAAATGAAGCGAGTTTTCTTGATTTTTATATTAATATTTTCTAAAACTCACCAACTAATTAGGTAGTTAGCCTAGCACTACGGCACTTTTGGTGCATATAATGTTTCTTTGTTTAATAATTAGTATAATTTCCGAGTGCACGAGTATTCTTTATTTTTATTACGTTAATAACAATTTATTTATCTAAAAATAAATACTAATCTAATTTTGTTGATTTATTTTATAAGCTAGTAATTAGAAGGATTAAGTAATTTAAAAGTTATACACTAATAATTGTAAAAGAAAATAGCATACAAAAAAGATTTTATTTATATGCATTGTTAGTATAAAAGCTTTTCATACCATAAGTTAATTTTATATTGTTACATCATTAAAAATATTTAATTCTTATAATAATTATTTTAAAAATCATATATAATAATGTATGATTGATTGATAGTATAAAATTTTTTACATTAATAATATATTAAAATTAAATTCAAATAATAAAATATATAAAATATAGTACAAATATTTCAATATTTTTTTTTTTTTTAAATTTTATATTAAATTATTAAATATTCACATTAAATTTATGAGTATTTGTGATGCGGATGGGACCCATACAGTAGATATTTCCATCTAATAACATATAAATAATGTAGATAAAAAATAAAAAAGAATAATAACATTAGTAATGTAGTTAGCCTAATACTCTTTAAAAATCTCAAACAGAATCTAAGTGAAACAGTTTATATTGATTTTTTAATAAATATTCTGTAAAACTCATCAACTAACTAGGTAGTTAGCCTAGTACTCTGACACTCTTTGTGCATATAATGTTTCTTGGCTGTTTAATAATATGTGCAATGCAAAGGAATAATGTGGCAATAAGATATTTTAGATTGTTTGTCAACAAACAGGAGATGAAATTGAGAAATCTCATTTATGAATTGTAATATTATAGATAAGATATGAGTTTAATTTTATTTTTTTAGTACATCAAAAATTTAGAATAAGGGTAATTGTCCCATTCAGAATGAATTAGAATCAATTTCTTGAAGTAGTGAATACTTATTAAAATTTATAAATAACCCACTATTTTGAAATCCGAACCCAAATTATGTTTATATTATAAGTGAAAGACAATCAGATGAGCTAATATTTGTTATTTTTTTTCAATTTAAATATAATATTATTTTTTACAGAACCCTCTTCTTCAATTTTGAGGGTTGTATTTAGTTTTGTTTTGTAAATTTTGTACAAAGCAATAAAATGCACATATTGTGAGGGCATAATGATGAATAATTTTAAATATATAAAAAACAAGACTAATGAGGAGAGTAATTGCATTTATGTTGATGTATGCAAAAAAGAAATTAAAATATTTATCCAAAAATAAATTTAAAGACATAACTACATTTCACAACATAAAAACCACATTTTTGTTGTGGTTATTATGTCTATAATTTTGAAATTAATAAATACGAAACCAAGCTAAAATACAATATGCGTTGACAATTTTTTAAAAAAGTTTTGTTAACATATATGCTTAGAGCATATGTTAAGAAATAAAAAAAAAAGTAAACTACCAAATAAAAAAATATAACTATTTAATATTTTTAAAATAAAAATAATACTTTTTTCTTTTAAAAATTAGACTATTTAAGTAAAAAAATTATTTTTTTAATTTTTTTGTTAACGTGACATCTATTTTAAAAAAATATTTATTATTTATTTTAGTTATTTTAAAAACTAAATATTTGTACTTTTTATTTTATATTTATTTTATATTTTATCCTATATCTTAACAAGGGCACACTTTAACTTAAAAAAAACTAGTTACTAACATATGCATTACATGGAATACTTTTAAAGTTTTAATTTTTTTAAAATATAATTTAGAAACTTAATTTTTAATATGTTATACATATGTTACATATATGAATTTAAACTTTTTAAATTGTTAACATTTTATTTAAAAGTAATAGAGAAACAAAAAAAAGATAAATATTTTTTATTAGTCTAACCATATATAAAAGCATTGTATGTATTAATTTTTCCATAAAATTATCCTTGGAAACTTTCTCTTTGATTAACCAAATTACTAATAAAAATTAAAAAATTGATTGATATAGAATTAATTGTCTTAAATTGATAGCTAATTGAGAAAAAATAAGAAATAATAATAATGTGCATACCAAGAAAGAAATGTTGGGATGAAAAAGAATGTCTTAATAAGTAATACTGTGCATAAATAAGAAGTAATATTAATAGTTAAAAAACAATATTAATTTTTTAACTAAAAAACTAATGTGGTTAATTGAAAAAGTAGTAAAATACATTTTATTATTTTGATATATAGAAAACATATGATTTAAGATAATGCTTTAAAATTAAGTCGAAAATTAAATCTACAAACTTTTGAATTATAATTTGATTGATTTAATTGATTAAATTTATAATTAAATTATGATTAAATAAAAAAATACTTAAACTAAAAATATGATCAATTTATAATTTAACCGATTTAATTAACTAGTTTAATTTAAATTTTAAAATATAATTTAATGAGAAAAAATATCAAAAGATAAATTGTTTAATCATAAATATGATTACTGAATTTTATAATATTGGGGTTGATTATTTTTTTCCCAAAGAAGTCACAGCACTTTTGTGGGTTGCTGAGCAGGCCAGAATCGCTACTCTCCGGTCTCTCCTACCAATCTCATTTCTCAACTCCTCCTAACTCAGCTCACGTTTGGCAGTTCTCTTCATTCTTCCTTTCCTTTTCCTTTTCCTTTTCCTCTCTCTCTAACCTTCCCTTCCCTCCTTCAACCTCTCTTTAAACAACTATCGAATTATCAATATTTTCATAAATTTTGTTCCAATTCCCAAACCTCTTGTCTGGGACGAGAATAAGTAAAAAGAAAATCAAAGGAAAGCTAAATCAACACACATTCTCTCCTTCTTCTTCCTCTTCCGAATTCCGTTTCCTGACCTGTGCCCTAGGTTTTCTACCCTCTCACCTCACCGCCTTTCGATCTTAGGGTTCCTTCGTTCTTTTCTTTCTATGGACTCCTCGGATGATATGCACGACGCCAACGACATCGAGTCCCTCGACGACGATTTCTACAGTGGCGAGACCGAGGATGCTCCCATGGATTACTACAGCGACTTCGATGATGACGCCGTCGACGATTACTTCGACGACGCCGATGATTCCGACAGGATTGAGTCTCGTCGCCCCGAGGTACCTCTCTTCCATTCTCAATTTTTAGTTCCTTTTCCGAATTCTAAATTTTTCTTCAATGACAATTGGGGAATATTACCTCTGTGGAAAATGGTTGCTGGGAATCACTTGGATGCTATAAAAGTTTGGTTGTTTGTTTGTTTTTCTCCCCTTTCCTTTTAATTTTTTAGTGTTAGCAGAAATTTATGCTCAACTGAGCTTGATAACAGTAATCATTTCTGGAAACTAGTTGATATCTTGAGAGAGGAGATTGGTTTAAATGGATTTTAGATAATTTCATACTCAGTTCAAGACTTTTTCTATGCTGTTGTACTGTTGTGAGTCCGTTTTTACTTCAAGACATATATTGCCTTTTCCTATCATTAATAATTTTCCTATCATTAATGGATACCTTTTTGGATTTCAGCAAAATTTTACCATCTTGAAGGAATTCGATATCCGGCAGAGACAGGAGGATGACGTCAATAGAGTAGCAACGGTTCTTTCCATATCAAGAGTTTCTGCGAGCATACTACTTCGTTACTACAATTGGTAAATTCAAATTTTTTTAACCTTGTCTCATTTTTGTGTTGCTATATGCACCAATCATACCATATTCAGTGTTTTAAAACATTCTACTTTTCGTATTCTGCATTTGTAAGATGTGTAAGGTTTTGGCTGCTTATTGTATACTCTTGTAAGAGATGAGTTGGTGTTGCAGGAGTGTCAGTAAAGTGCATGATGCATGGTTTGCTGATGAAGATCGAGTCCGAAAAGCAGTTGGCTTGTTGGAGAAGCCAGTTGTCCAGTATCCTAATGCTAGAGAGGTGAGATATGGATGGTTGGGTTTTAAAACTGGTCAATAATGTAGTTGGATTTTATTTTCTCCTGCTGCTTGGGCTCCATTTGTATTTCAATTTTTTTCCTCTCCTGTGGCCAGCTTACTTGTGGCATCTGTTTCGAAAATTATCCTCCTGCTAGGATTGAAATGGCTTCCTGTGGTCATCCCTACTGTAGCTCATGCTGGGCAGGTATTTCTTGTGTGCTATTACCCCGTTCTTTTGTGACCTCAGATATAATCTGGACATTGTGCTGAATATATTCATTTTAATTTCTTTTTTCGGTGATAGAATATGCATTTTGGTTTTGATTGTTACTTGTACATTTCCTGTGTCCATCTTTTGTTTTTTATTTGTAGCTATAGCTTAGCTGACTTGCTTTTGCCAATCTGTTTCATCTAACCATTAGATGTGTTATATGTATCATCTAGTGTCTTTTCCTTCAGTTTTTTCTTTTTCTGTTATATCATGTTCTTCTGTCCTTTTCGACATGCTAGGATATATCGGCACATCCATTAATGATGGTCCTGGATGTTTGATGCTGAGATGTCCTGATCCCAGTTGTGGTGCTGCTGTTGGTCAAGATATGATTAATCTATTAGCATCCGATGAAGATAAACATAAGTATGCTCGTTACCTTCTTAGGTCTTATATTGAAGACAATAAAAAGGTATGTACTAGATATGGAATTTTAACGTTGTGAATGATATTAATGGAAATATTTACTTTCCTTTATACTGACAATTGAAATCCACTTGTCTATATGTTGGCCATGTTTCTTTTTCATTATGCATTCATAATTCTTTGCATGTTGAATCGAATGTTAGCTACATTTTTAATATCCTGGCTAAACAGGGATATAAATTCCTAAATTATGTGATTAATGGTTCAATAGTTATCACATGTGATGATGACCTACTCTACTTTTCTAAATCTTTATTATTACTTTTATGTATCACTGTCTGATTGTCATAATAATCTTATTTCTTCGGCTTCTTTTGTTTTGTCTAGTCCAAGTGGTGTCCTGCTCCAGGTTGTGAATATGCAGTTACTTTTGATGCTGGTAGTGGAAATTATGATGTCTCTTGCCTGTGTTCGTATAGCTTTTGTTGGAATGTAAGTTGTGTATGGATTGTTTCAGAATCATATTGTTATAGTATTGCATTTTAGAATATTCTTGTTTGTTCTGCCGACTGATAAGGGATGCCTTTGGATCAACAGTGCACTGAGGAGGCTCACCGTCCAGTGGACTGTGGCACTGTGGCAAAGTGGATTTTGAAGAACAGTGCAGAGTCTGAAAACATGAACTGGTACAGATTTCTGGAAGAGTTTTGCTCATACAGATTTCTTTTAATAGTTTCAATAATGTGGTATTCTCAATAATTGCAGAAATCTAATGTTTAAAATGGACACTTTAAATTGAGAGTACTTGAGGGGTGAAAAATCATCTATATTTTTATGCTTGAATCAGGTTAAATGTTCACTGGAGGGGTGTGAGTCCTTAATTTGGAGGACTTAAAAGAAATAAAACACACAGAACAGTGATGTAGTTAATGTTTAGACTTTCTTTACAATCTTACCAGATCAGTATCCATGGAATATAAGGATTTTACATTCTCTTGAACTCATTCATGATCGTTGAATTGCTTCCATTGCATTTCTCTGAGCAGTCAAGGATACCTTGTCTTGTTATATATACTGATACAGCATGGCTTTTTTTTGGAAAATTGAGACTTGAGAGCCTGATCTTAATGTTAATTTAATGTCTTTCAGGATACTTGCTAACTCAAAGCCATGTCCAAAGTGCAAACGACCAATTGAAAAAAACCAAGGGTGTATGCACATGACATGCACTCCGCCTTGTAAATTTGAATTTTGCTGGTATGCATTGTCTTTTCTTTTTCTTTTTTTCTTCTTTTCCCCTAAATTTTTAACAAAATTATGTTGCATGCTTCATCTTTTCTTTTTTCCAATTTTATTGTTGTAGCAGGTTGCATCATGCAACTATTGTGCTTCTTTTCTTTCCTGGAGATGAATAATTATGATTGTTGTTGAGAGTGAAGAGAGAAAAGAGAGACATATGATGAAACCGTGTATTTGAATTACACAACGGAGATTGAATTATATAAACTTATTACAATAAATACAATAATTACAAATTCTTAATTATCATAATTACATGATTTGGTTAGCCTATACAATGAATCTAAATACTATTTACATAGTTTTCAACACTCCCTCTCATGTTGGAGCATATAGGTCATATGCACCAAGCTTGTTACAAATATAGCTTATCCGAGGACCTTTCAGAGACTTAGTAAAAACATCTGCCACTTGATCATTTGAATTGACGAAGCTAATGGTGATGTATCCAAATATGATCTTTTCTAATAAAATGACAATGTATCTCAATATGTTTGATCTTCTCATAAAACACTAGATTAGAGGCAATATGCAATGTAGCTTAATTATCACAAATGAGCTTCATTTGCATAATTTCCCCAAATCGAAGCTCTTTAAGTAGCTGTTTTAACCAAATGAGTTCGCAAGTAGCTGAGGCCATGACTTGATATTCTACTTCGATACTTGATCTTGCACCCATATTTTGTTTCTTACTCTTTCAGGAAATCAGATTACCCCCGATGAATACATAATACCCAGAAGTGGATCTTCTATCAGTAAGAGAACCTGTCCAATCAGTATGAGTATCCAACAATCTGAGTGTGAATCTTATCTTCATAGATAAGGCCTCTTCTTGGAGCTCTTTTAATATACTTCAGGATGCGAATTATTGTATCCCAATGTTCATCACAAGGTGAATTTAGAAACTGACTTACCACACTGATTGCAAAGGAGATGTCAGGAAGGGTAACAGTGAGGTAGTTCAATTTTTCAACTAATCTTTTGTATCTTTTTGGATCCAAAAGTGGCTCCCCTTGATTTGGTAGAAGTTTAGCATTTGGATCCATGGGAGTGTCAACAGGCTTTGCATTCAATAGACTTGTTTTAAAGGAAATAAAAAGGAATGAGGAATCTAGTTATCCAACACAGAAGATGGCATCCTATTTATCAAGTAACCTGCAGTAAGAATCGCATCTGCCCAAAATTTTAAAGGAACATTTGCTTGAAGTAACAAGGTACGAGCAGTATCAAGCAGATGTCGATGTTTTCTTTCTGTAACGTCATTTTGTTGTGGTGTGTGTGGACAACTAGATTGATGAAGCATACCTTTTGAGGACATAAAAGACTTGAATGAGGCAGAAAAATACTCTTTAGCATTATCACTTCTTAAAATGTGAATTGTACGACCAAATTGAGTAGAAATCTCGGAACAAAATTTCTGAAAGTTTTCTAACAATTCAGACCGATCTTTCATTAAGTAGATCCAAGTATATCTTGAGTAGTCATCAATGAAAGTTACAAAATAACGAAAGCCTAGAATTGAACTAGTGCGACTAGGCCCCCAGATATCTGAGTGAACTAACTCAAAAAGAGACTTGGACCGACTTGTTTCTTTATTGTGAAAGGAAGAATGGACATGTTTGCCAAGTTGACAAGATTCACATTGAAGAGACTGTAAATGAGAAAGACCAGGAACCATTTTCTTCAATTTATTTAAACATGGATGACCCAGACGATTATGAAGGATACTTGGAGAATCAGCCACAGCACAGATGGTTGAGGAAGAAGGTTGAAGGTAATAGAGCCCATGTGATTCAGAGCCTTTGCCAATTATCTGTCCCGTACTCCGATCCTGAATATAGAAAGAATCAGAAAGAAAAATTACTGAGCAATTAAGAGTGTGAGTCAATTTACTAACTGAGAGTAGATTAAAATGACTGCCAGGAATGAGAAGAACAGAATCTAAATTTAAAGAGGGAAGAGGAGAAATCTTCCCAATGCCGGTGGCCAGAACTTTCGAACCATCTGCAAGGGTTATTGAATGAGGAATTTTTATAGGAGATAAATTCGAAAATAATGAAGGATTACCAGCAATATGATCTGATGCACCAGAGTCTAAAATCCAGGATCCAGAAGGCAAAGATTGAGAAAAACAAACTGAGGAATTACCAGATTAAGGTCCTTAGGATAAGATATTGTTAGAAGCTGCCTTTAACTTGAGGTACTCCTTATATTCACTATCAGATAAGAGAATCTTATTTTCTTGTGGAGGATCATCTGTTTTTGCGGTATCCGGTACCTGCATTTGTGACATATTGACAGTTTTTCCCGGAAAGCCATTCAAAGAGTAGCATCGATCTTGAGTATGCCCCATTCGTTTACAATAAGAGCATTGTGGTTGATTACCACGACTACCTCTTCCACGGCCATTAAGTTTTACAGAAGTAATTGAAGGAGTTCTTGAAAAGGCAAATGAGATGAGACTTGTCTGGCCCTTGTCAGAATTTGTTGCTGATGCCATTTGGTAGAAAAGAAATCAGAAACAGAATTATGTTAAAGAACCGAATGAAAGAGGCTCCAAGAACACTTCGACACAGTAACCAAACAGCACGCAAAAACAGTGAAGGAACAGTACAAACAGTGATGGAACAGCACTGTGAACAGTGATGAACAATACCATAAACAGTGACAAACAATACCGTGAATGATGACCTAAACAGTACCGTAAAACAGTGATAGAACAGCACCGTAAACACTGATGGGAATAGTGCTGTGAACAGTACGGGTTGAGAGACCAGAAGCGAGATCAGCCCGCTCTGATACCTACTTGAATATCAAAGAAACTTAGAAAGGATTTCTGAATTGCTTGAGTTACTCACCCACTCAGCAGATGATCTATTTATATACATAATCAATATCAATATAATTTACAAGAAGAGGAATTAACTCTAGCTTTAATTCCTAAGATACAATGAATCCTAAGGTTGCAATGAATTCTAAGATACAATGAACTCTAATTAGTGGGATAATAATTATATCCTACTTCCAACATAATTATCTATTTCCAACAGTTTTGAAATATTGAAAACAACTCAGTCTGGTTTTGAATAAAAAATAACCAAGTGCAGTGAGAGTTATCATCAATGAATGTAACAAAATATTCGGACCTTAGAGTAGAAACAGTACCACTGGGACCCCAAACATCATAAAGTACCAAAGCAAAAGGAGATGATGCTTGACTGCTGACTTTACCAGGAAACGGGGTGTGTTTTCCTAGTTGACATGACTCACAAGGGAGACTCGACAACTTAGAGAGGCTGGGCACCAATTTTTGTAATTTGGGAAGGCTAGGATGACCTAGCTGTGCATGGATGGTGATAGGGGAATCCTTGCACTTGACCGTGCAAACACGAGAGGGGTTGGAGAGCTGGTAAAGGCCATTAGACTCACATTGGGAGCCAAGTATCTGTCCTGAACTCCGGTCATGCAAAATGACAGAGTCTTTAGTGAAGATAATCATGCAATCAAGAGATCGAGTCAAACGACTAATGGAAAGGAAATTAAAAGGAGACTCAAGAATATTATGTACGAAGTCTACTATAAGGGAAAGCAGGGGATGGGTAGTGCCGATCCCTTGGGATTGTACCTTGGAACCATTAGCTAAAGTGTCAGTAAGCAAATAACCATTGTGAGAAAGTTTGAAGAAAAGAGTCTTACTACTAGAAACGTGGTCAGTCGCACTTGAATCAAGAACTCAAGTACCAATGGATGTGGAACAAGAGAAACAAGCAATTGAAGTACCAATGTGTGCAATAGAGGCAGTGGAATTGGATAACTGACGCTGCTCAAACCATTTCAAAAAGTCAACATAAGCAGCCGTTGGATCAGAGGAACCATAGGATTGACGTTGTGTAAACCACTGTAAAAAATCTGCATAGTCAGCCTGAGATGGTCTTTGCTGGGTAGAGGAGTCGATAATGTTTATCGGAGCAGTGGGGGCCATAGATCAGAAAAAAAGATGACTCGGATCAGATCTGAATGTTTTGACCAAATGCAGTCGTTAATGGAGGTCACTAACAAAGGGGGTGACAGTAGATCCAAGTATAGGAGGCGAAGACGAGTCAGATGAGATCGGCTGTCGCTGAAAATATGGCCGGATGCGCGGTCATGCGCTAGAGAAAAGGTGGAGCGTGGATCTACGCACCGACGGTGGCGGCGGCGCGTGTGAGACGGCAGCTGGAGGCGCGACTTCGGTGGGTGATCGATCGGAGGCCGACGGTGCACTCGGTGGGGTCATCTGCTGGAAAAGGCGACAACAGACAACAACAGAGGGTGGTGGCAGCGACGAGAAAAACCTATAAAAGAGAGGTCCCGGCAGACGGCAGCGAAGGAGATGGTGTTTGCCGGCAAACCAGAATAGAAACATGATTGGCTGGAAAAAAATTTCACTATAGAGCAGTGGACTCACTGGGCATACACGGTTCTAGGGTTGCCTCTCTTTAGGCTCTAGATACCATGTTGAGAGTGAAGAGAGAAAAGCGAGTCATATGATGAAACCGTGTGTTTGAATTATACAACGGAGACTGAATTATATAGACCTATTACAATAAATACAAAGACTACAAATCCCTAATTACCATAATTACATGATTTGGTTAGCCTGTACAATGAATCTAAATACTATTTATATAGTTTTCAACAAATTATTATTATTTTGGGGGGTTGGGGGCGGGGGCGGGGGCACCTTAGCATGTATTACCTTGTTTTCAATTAGTTTGAGCTTATATGAATTTATCTGAACTTAATACATGTTATTGACATAGGCTATGCCTTGGTGCATGGTTAGACCATGGTGAAAGAACTGGTGGTTTCTATGCTTGCAATCGTTATGAAGTAGCTAAGCAAGAGGGAGTGGTAAGGGAAAAATACTCAACTTCTTGATACAGTTTTCAGGCTACAATTAGCCCGCTGTTCCCTCCATGTCTATCTGGATAACGGTATTTTCTTATGAACTAAATTTTGTTGCTTATAGTATGATGATGCTGAAAGAAGAAGAGAAATGGCAAAGAATTCGTTGGAGAGGTACACACATTATTATGAGCGGTGGGCCAGCAATCAATCTGTATGCACCACTCCATACTTATTCTGTTCAGTATCAGTTGTCTTAGGATTTGTCTTCCGCTACAATTTCTGAATTCATTCCTAAAAAATTTAGATTTTGTTAGTATTTCTGCCATTTTGAAAGCTAAATGACTGTTTTTAAGTAAATAATATTTGTTATATGCTATTTTTTTACCATAATCTTCATACTTATTTGCTTCATGTTGAATGCCTGAACTAATGAGGAATATTTTAACATGCTTCATATCTTCAATTTATTTATTTATTTTTAAATGGCTACCACGTGGAAGGATAACTGACTAATTTTTAATTGAATTCTTTGTTGATGGATGTTGAATTGTTGATTTTCTATTTTAAACTGTGTTCAATGTTATTGTTATCTTGTATGGGTATACGCATTAAGCAAGCACCTACCTAGTTATCTTGAATAATCCGTTTTTTAGAATATTTCTTATGTGGTTATATTCTTTATTGATATAACGTGCAATATATTTTTTTTGTTCTTGCAGTCAAGGCAAAAAGCTCTTGCAGATCTACATCAGATGCAAACTGTTCATGTAAGTTACATGTGCACTTGTGGTATTCTGCCATCTTTTTTCTTTTTAAAATTGTATATTGTAGCTTATATGTAACTTTTGACAACTGAAAGAGCATTTTCTGTACTTGTTATATCTATTTTTTAAGCATGTTTTGCAACATTCAGGAATATGAAATTGCAATTTCTTAAAAAGTAGATTATTTTTCGTTGTAATAAATCAGAAAATATAAATGTTATTGTCCTTTTTACTTCTCACATGGCCTTCTGATTATGCTTCTAGGGATCATATAATTGCCTGCTAATCCTCCCTTTTCTTTTGCCAGATTGAGAAGCTTAGTGACACGCAGTGCCAGCCTGAGTCACAGCTCAAGTTCATAACTGAGGCCTGGCTACAGGTAAAATGATTTTTTTCCTTTTTTTTAATGGATATTTTCAATTTGCTTTGTAATGAAATCTTAAGCTTTAACATGTTCATTTGATTGTAAGAGTAGACCAGTCCCCCTCCCCCCTAAGCCAGGGGGACGGTTGCTAGTTTTATTAGTGTATAATTTTTATGATGGTTTTCGTTGTTATATAGATGTAGGGAGTTTCTGTGACAGCAGCCACAATTGCCTGAAGTTCATTTCGGGGTGAAATAGAAGGCTTTCTAATCCGTGTTTCATGTTTGCAGATAGTTGAGTGTAGGCGAGTACTGAAATGGACGTATGCATATGGGTACTATTTACCGGAGCATGAGCAAGCGAAAAAACAGTTCTTTGAGTACTTACAAGGTTTTATTTGTCAACTTGAATTTAATTAGAAATGTATTGTGTTTGTGGTGGTTCCCCATAAGTAATACTTTACCATAAATTTTGTTTTCAGGTGAAGCAGAATCTGGTCTGGAGAGACTTCATCAATGTGCCGAAAAGGAACTACATCCATTCCTAAATGCTGATGGCCCATCTAGAGAATTCAATGACTTTCGTACAAAGCTAGCTGGATTGACTAGGTATATGTTGCTCCTGTTTGGTTAAGCATTTGCCTTGCGCTATTGTTTTTATTTATTAATGTTTTTTTTGGGTTTATGATTAGAGTTTGGCTTTAATTTGGTTAATTTTTCCTCAAGTGCCCCTGGAAAAAGAGCCATGTTATTGAAAATCATATTTTTAATTAAATATGGAAAATCTACAATCATATTGAGTTGGAATTTGAACATGACACATGTTTTTTATACTACACCTATCTGATATACTTCAATAAAATGCATACTTGTATGCCATCAAAAGCTATTCTGTCCTCATTTGGTTACTGGTGATTTTTATTTTTCTTGTTTCTATATATTTTCCACATCTTGTTGGTTCTTATAGTCTGGCAATTTGGTTTCAGTATGTCGTTAGTTTTATTGAATAGCACATCACTAAAGGATCTTCTCCAATTTTAGTGGTTTGAAGCTGTTACATGTTGAAATTGAAGGGCATAGACCTTATTTGATTTTCTAATCCATCTGTTTTGGCAGTGTGACTAGAAACTACTTTGAGAATTTAGTTAGGGCATTAGAGAATGGTCTATCTGATGTGGATAGTAATGGAGCTGCCTCCAACAAAGCAACGAGCTCAAAAAACGCTGCTGGGAGCAGCAAGGGGAGAGGTGGAAGAGGAAAGGGAACTTTTCGAACCAGCATGTCCAGCAGAATGTCTGATGATAATCATTGGTTTTGCGAACATTGTACCTATGCAAATGTCAAATCTGCCACCACATGCCAGATTTGCAATCAACAGCGTCGATGAAAATTTGGGTTCTGCATTAGAAACACTTGTCTCCTGCCCAAGGCCACTGCACCAAAAGCTGAAATGGAGTTATTGCTCTTTATGTCTAGTTATGTGCTGGCTCCATTTTGTGAGGCTAGTAAATATGTGAACAGGATGAAGGGGGTAAGGCATGGAAGAAAGGTTGCCCTCCTTGCTCTCCTATTCCATACCACCCAATTTGATGTATATAGTGTTCTATCTTAATATTTACGTATGGGGTTTCTGCAACGGGCTTTTGTAACTGAATATCATAACACAACAGATGCTGGAGATGAACACAAATATGCTTGTTTGTGTCCTGATATCTTTCAGTAAATCTCTTGGCAGCTTCTATAAGATAGCTAGAGCCAGTCGTGTATAAGGTCAGGGTTTGGTTACTTTTTAAGAAATCATGATAAGGGACTGAAATAAATACTGTATCATATCACTTGAGATTTATAGCACCTTTATGAACTTTGTGGCTGGCTTGATGATTTGGCAGGGCCCTATTGGATGGGTGATGTGTGCCTCTGAACTACTTAGTCTATGACCTACGGTTGAAGCGATGCCGTAGCTTATTTTTCCTTTTCTGCATTGGACTTGTCTTCCTTGGCTGGTCTTTTACGTGTCTTAACGTGTCTATAAAATTCCATGACAGTGCCAGTAATTTTTGAGGTATCATTTCATATAAAAAAGATTGTAGCTCCCGTTGGGCGAATCTTGGTTTGGCTAACCAAATTATATAAAACCTTGACCCGAGGTCATCTTTGACTGTTCCGCTGAAAATTGCTCATTGATATTTTAGTAACACTCAACGGAAATACTCAGATATTTGTCCTGCTCGCGGGACAATTGGTTGGTCATTTTGGTCATTCTATTAAAATGGAAGTCTGTTACTGCAGCAGACAAGCATTAAGATGGAATCCACCTGGAATTATTCATGGTTAAGTTAATGAAATGTAGTCATCTTATGCATCCATGTGAATTGAATTGAATACTAAGATTACTGAATTCTAGGCCATAGATCTTCCCTCTTCCTTTTTCCTACTCTTTTATCTTGTGAAAATGTGGTCTCCCTACTCTTTTGTTGACAGCAGAGAGGACTCCTCAATTGTCCTCAAGAGTCAGCAATTTGTTGACAGCTCCCAATAAACCCGCGTATTGGGTATTTTTTACACATTTGCATTTTTATAAGCCATTGGCAAAGCCTTCCTAGAAGTCTAACAAATGGAAGAAAAAATTTGACGTCACCTACCAACTAAATGCACTAGATCTCCACTGATTTCTTAGAATATCCCATTTTCAAGACCAATTTCATTATCCAATCAGATGATTTTCACATTAATTAATGAAATAAAAAAAAATCGAAGTTAACAGAGATCACGATAACACGAGCTCCTCACTTTCTCCAGATGGGGTCTGTTTTCCATTTACTCCCGAGTGAAAGAACCAACTGCACACAACTCAATATATTACAGCATGCCGCTTAATTGTATAGTGCTCTGCATCATCATATGAGTTTTTCACCATTTCCAGGAGGCTTGAACTGAGAACTTGGCCTACCTCCTCGTGAAATTTAGTTAGTTACACTTAATAGATTTGTCTTTAAACAGCTTGAAGCTTAATGCATTTAGCATTGCTCTTGAATACTGGCGAGAAGCCATTTTCCAATCTCCTCCTGTCTTCATCATTGCCTTAAACTCCTCAAAACTGATTCGTCCGTCCTTTAACAAAACAAAGCAAAACAACTAGATGTAAAAACTGAAGAAGATATAGCATTTGCTAATGGAGGAATGAGAAATTCTTAAGTGCTCATGTAACACCTCAGCTATAACATTAAAAATATTGCTAAAGTAGGAGTTAGTGATGGTCCATATAACTGAGATGGTATAGAGAACAAGCATTTTTTATTTTTTTTGCTCGGCAGCACCTAAAAATGTCTCATGGAGGTATTAAGTAGGACAAGTTTTCTTACCTTATCCAAGTCGACGTCATTTAGAATGTCTCTGATCACCTGGTCGTTACTAGGTCCCGAGTCATCATCTGATAAGGCATCTTTCAGCTCCTCAAACTCAACAAACCCGCTCTGATTCTTGTCAAAGTAACGGAATGCTTCAGAGAGATGCTCATCACTTTCGATCCTTCTCAGATGAACACTCATTGTGATAAACTCCTGACAATTCAGGGTGCCGTTTCCATCAATATCTGCCTGTTGTCATGAACAAGGAAATTTTATTTTTTTTATTATAATAATGAGAAAGTTCAAAGATGTTTTTTTTTTTTTTTAATACGATTATAAATTTATTGAAGTTATGAACTTTGAAAGAGTTTTTAAATTTTCTTTGGAGAATGACAGAAATAATCAGCCAAAACTTCCTTTCCACCAATAGAGGTAATTGGGGTATACTCTGTTAGATATTACTGCAATCAAATCCATAGTGTTCTTTTATCCCACATTTGCATGCTTTTAAACATTTGTTTATTGTATAGGTGCAGAGAAGAGAGAAAGAGAAATCCTGTAAAGAAGTTTACAGCATCCATTAACATCTGGACATCAGGATCAGGAAGAGCATGTCCAATCATTGAAAGGCCATCTTTGAGCTCTTCAAATGTCAGGTTTCCATTTTTGTCCTTGTCCATCATATCGAACATTTGCTTTATCCCATCAACTTGATCATCTGGCAGGTTATCGGCCACCACCTGAAAGAGAAAACAGATTTAGGAGTTTAGGCTATACTTTGAAGGCAGCAATCTTTGATCTATAAAAAGGGGGTTCTAAAACTTACTCTAAGAACTTTCTTTTTGAATCTGTTCATCAAGGAGAATTGTTTGATCCTCATTCTCACTTGGTCTCCAAGAGAAACATTTCGAACGTGATCCTTATTTTGTATCCAGAAATGTTCTTCACACGGAAGAAAATAATTAGTACAGGTTTCCCATGTAATCAAGATTTTATTTCATTTAATTTATCAACCTCAAACACAGCAAATTTTAGAGACAATTTATAAAAGTTCAAGTAATTAATTCTCCTTGCCAAGCCAAATTACCCCAACATGTCTTAATATAACAGTTTGCTGAAATTCTTTAGAGCAGATTTTAGTGCAGCCTATCAAGTATCAACCATACGTCCATGTCTTGTATATTTAACTTCAGTAGCAATATAGTATCCTTAAATCAAAAATGGTAACACTTATGTTTTCCTGAAAGCTGGAGCACATACCAAGGACTTCTTGAACTGTTATCCGGGTGTGTGGATTTGGATCAAGCATACTCTTTACTAGGTCTTTTGCTTCGTCTGAAACTTTAGGCCAAGGATCTCTTGTGAAATCTATAGTGGCCCGGATGATCGCCTGTGCAATTCCTTCCTCAGTTTCTGTACTAGTTATAATCCCATTATTAGAAGGAACTCCATGAAACAAATATCTGAATCTGATGACTTTCTTGCTCTCTTCACAATTCACACATGTTAAACAAAATGGGACGTACCTGCCCAAAAGGGTGGAACTCCACAAAGTAAAATATAAAGAATTACGCCTGTGCTCCACACATCAATTTCTGGTCCATAGTTACGTCTTAAGACCTCTGGAGCCATGTAATAGGGACTTCCAACAATTTCACTGAATCTTTGGCCTGTCACCACATTGTAAAGTACGTGATTTATTTTATCTACTTAAGCAGTGAAAAATGCCATAAAATAAGACTGGTACTAAAGTAAAATTATAAAACTTTACCAGGTTCATAGAAGGTGGAAAGTCCAAAATCAATTGCCTTTAATGGACAAGTCTCACTTCCATCTGCAAATAAGAAATTTTCAGGTTTTAAGTCCCTATGTATTACGCCGTTGTCATGGCACACCTGCAAAGTGTACAAAAAAATTCGTTTATACAAATGTGAGAAAAATTGAAATAGAAAAGAAGATCATAAGTTGTAGTTATAGTTTCAAAGGAGAAAAAACAGAAAGCAATCAGCCCAAGAAAGAAAGGAACAAAAAAAGGAATAAAACCGGTGGTTGGACACTGTAAGAAATTATGTCCTTCACACAACCACATTCAACTATTATCTGCTCTCTATACAATGCATATATGTGTGCATAAACTTAAGTGCTCCTTTCCTTTAGCTTCATTGTTTAGACGGGTACCTTAAATATGAAGTTACAATCATCTTAAAACAACACAGGCAAGGAATGTTGTCTTCGTTTTGCACCAACTACCAAGTTCCCTCCTTCCTCAACTCAATTTTGTACGCTAAAAAATAATGTCCTATGCTGACTCCTGCTACGAACTTCACTTAAGCACCAATTCCAATACATTTTGGCACGGCAATTTAACTAGAAACCTAATAAATTTTTAGGTAAGTACAGCCTAACATGTACACTCTTTAGCTATCCTAGAAACCTTTCATATTTCACTACGTTTTGATTTGCATGAATTGGAATTATGGTATTATTTTTATCTCTGCAACCAAATAGCTTCTTGACCCCCCAATTCTTCAAGCCTCTCTATCCATAACCAATATCCCCTTTGTTCTATTAATGTCACCAAAATAAACAATCCTTTTACGTATCTACATATCACAATCAATGCCTCTAACAAAACAAAGAACCATCATATTGATTTCCAATAAAAAAAAAAACATGAAAAAAAAAAAAAACAAGTAGGTAGGGACAGGGTACCTTGCAAACTTCAAGTATTGTCTTGGTAACATTAGCAGCAGCGCGCTCGGTGTAATGTCCCTTGGCAACGATCCTATCAAAGAGCTCGCCACCTTCACAAAGCTCCATGACAAGGTATACAGCATCTCTATCCTCATAGGCCTCCCTGAAGGACACAATGTTGGGGTGTTGAGGCAAGTGCCTCATGATCTGCACCTCTCTCCTCACGTCTGCAATATCAATCTCCGTCCTCAGCTTCGTCTTCGCTATCTTCTTACATGCAAGCGCTTCACCAGTCTTCAGGTCCACGCACCGGTGTGTCACCCCGAACTCCCCTCTCCCGAGCTCCTTCCCCAACTGGTACTTGTCAAATATGTTCCCCCCACAAGGGTTCGCTATCACGTTTATGGGAGCACGCAACGACGCCACCGACGACCGCCGCGCCGTCGTTGGGGTTGGTGGCTCGTACTCATAATGGTGGTGGCTCCTTGGCGTGGAGGGATTGATGGGGTCCTTGGACCTCTTGCGTGGGAACGTTTTTCCTGGTGTTGATATGCAGCTTCCCATGGACGATATAGGGTAGTGTTTTTAATTTGTAATATTATATTATAATAATCTCAAAGTTTACAAATTTTGAGTTTATCGTTGGTGTTACCCAATCTCCATGGGAAGACAAAGAGAAACTGAGGAACGTAAGAGAAATGGGAACTCTAAATTATTGTGAAGAGGGAGGGACAGACACACACACACAACAGAGAATGAGAATGGATGCTATATTTGGTGGTTTGGTCATTGTTGAGCTGGAACATTGCAAACACATAGTTGGTCCCGCCATTTTCTTAGGACTGTTATTAAACCTTCTGTTATTCTTATTTTTCTTTTTCTTTTTGCACAATCAATAACTTTTTAAAGAAAAGAAATAAAAACATGCCAATCAATCACAAAATATTCTCTCTAGGTTGTTTTCTAATACGGAATATTGAGAGAATATTGCAGCATTATTACACTGATATATTGGGAGAATATTGCAGTATTATTACACTGATCCTAATTGATCTAATACGGAATATTGGGAGAATATTGCAGCATTATTACATTGATATATTGGGAGAATATTCTAGCATTATTACACTGATCCTAATTGATTAATATGGAATATTAGGAGAATATTGCAACGTTATTATTACATTTGATATATTGGGAGAATATTACAAAGATTATTACACCGATCCTAACTGATCCTTTTCGTAATCTTTTTATTTGTATAGTTATTATTAGAATAGCCAGTATCTGGTTTAGGAGTTTTTGTAGGAGTGATCTTAGCTAGGTGAGTGGTAGAGCTTGTGTATATATGTCTGTTCCTTTTGTAAAATAATACAGGAAAAATTCATGATTCACTATTTCTTTATGGTATCAGAGAGATGGATGCAGATAAGGGAGGCCTACCAGGTTTGAGCACTGAGCAATGGCAAACTCTGGTGGATCTCCTCAGCAGTCATAAGGGAAGCACCACAGAAAGAATGACAGGTAAAAATGCAGTGTGGATTATTGATACAGGAGCCTCCAATCATATGACTGGAGATTTGAGACTCCTCCGTGAGCTAAAGGTGGTGCAAAGATGCCCTGTGGGACTCCCCAATGGAGAACAAGCCTTTGCAACGAAGAAAGGAACTGTGACTCTCGAAGGAGGGCTAAAACTTGTCAATGTGTTATATGTGCCTGGATTAAATTGTAATTTAATATCAGTGTCCCAATTGACAAATGATACAAATTGTATTGTGCAGGTCACTAACTCTTTATGTGTTGTGCAGGACCGTACTCTGAGGACGCTGATTGGAGTGGGTGAACGAAGAGATGGGCTCTATTATTTCATAGGGATTCATCATGAGAAAGCTTTCAAAGTTGATGATTTTTCCGCGTTTGATCTTTGGCACAAGCGTATGGGACACCCTTCCATGAAGATCACTCAATTAATTCCAAATGTAGGTAGGAGTGTGAATGGAAATAAAGCATGTGATGTGTGTCAGAGGGCAAAGCAAACTAGGGATAGTTTTCCTTTGAGCAATAATAAAGCTAGTAGTAGTTTTGAATTAATTTATTGTGATTTATGGGGTCCTTACAAAACACCATCTTCTTGTGGAGCTTATTATTTTTTGACTATAGTAGATGACTTTTCTCTCGAGCTGTGTGGATTTATTTGCTGCGTGATAAAAGGGAAGTTTCACAAGTATTGTTAAATTTCATTGTTTTAGTGGAAAGACAGTATGAAAAACAAATCAAAATAATTCGAAGTGATAATGGAACTGAATTCACATGTTTGAGAATGCAGTTTCTAGAGCGTGGGATTGTCTTTCAGACATCATGTGTAGGAACCCCCCAACAAAATGGGAGAGTTGAAAGAAAACATAGGCACATCCTTAATGTTGCACGTGCTCTGAAATTTCAAGGTAACCTACCTATCTCATTTTGGGGAGAATGTGTCTTGACAGCTGGATATCTAATAAATAGAACGCCAACACCATTGTTGAACGGAAAAACTCCGTATGAGATGATAAATGGAGAGCCACCTTCATATAATCAATTAAGAGTTTTTGGGTGTCTATGTTATGCTCATAATCAAGGTAAGAAGGGTGACAAATTTGCTAGCAGAAGTAAAAAGTGTGTTTTTGTGGGGTACTCTCATGGTAAGAAAGGATGGAAGCTTTTCGATCTAGATAGTGAAACTTACTTTGTATCAAGAGATGTTAATTTCTTTGAGAATGAGTTTCCTTTTGTCTCTGCTGATGAAACCTTGATCAATTCGTCACAGCATGTTGCAGAAAGGAATGATGAGGCTACCATTGAAAGTGCAGTGAGTGAGCACTTAGAAGAAACCATAGAAGATAGGATTGTAGAAGTAAGGGGGGTACAGAATTGGAAAGCACTCAAGATGTTGCAACATCAAGTGAGGTATATCGATGGATGATGATCTTTGAACCGAATCGAATGATGAAGAATCCCTTGGTCGCGGTAGAACGTAATAGGATTCCCTCCGTGAAGCTGCGAATTATGTCACTTATCTTGTCCAACAAATGAGCCCATCCAATTGTTCACTCCTCCACAAAGAAAAAATCGGCACGCCCTATCCTATAACGCATTATGTGAGTTGTGATAAATTTTTACGCCAAAGACATTGCGGGTTCCTTGTCGCTGCGGTGATTGCAGAAACAGAACCAACAACATTCTCAGCGGCAGTCAAAGATGAAAGATGGCGCTGCTATGCAGCATGAAATACAAGCTCTTGAAGACAATCACACATGGACCATGTGCCCTCTTCCAGCAAATAAAAGGGCCTTGGGATGTAAGTGGATTTACAAGATCAAGTATCGCTCCAATGGCAGTGTAGAGCGGTTTAAAGCTCGCTTAGTCATTCTTGGAAACCATCAGGTAGAAGGAGTGGACTACACGAAACATTTGCGCCTGTGGCCAAAATGGTCACTTTGTTCGAATTGTTTTAGCTATTCTTTGCTTGCGAAGGGGTGGGAACTTCATCAAATGGACGTGCATAATGCGTTTCTTCATGGTGAATTGCAAGAAGAAGTGTACATGAAATTGCCTCCGGATTTGTGACCGCTCCACCCATGTACGGTGTGCAAGCTGCGAAAGTCATCGTATGGATTAAAACAAGCTCCTCGTTCTTTGGTTTGCAAAACTTTCCTCGGCTTCTCAAGAAATATGGATTTTGTCAATCCGATTGATTATTCCTTGTTCACTTTAATTGATAACGATGTGCAACTTGTGGTTTTGGTTTATGTTGATGATTTGATCATTTGTGGAAATAACACGCATCTATTACGCGATTCAAGGATTATTTGAGTCAATGCTTCCATATGAAGGATTTGGGATTGTTGAAATATTTTTAGGAGTGGAAGTGGCCAGATCACCTACTGGGATTTTTCTTTACCAAAGAAAATACGCTCTGGACATTGTTAGTGAAGCTGGATTACTTGGAGCAAAACCTATGGAAACTCCGCTAGAGCAAAATCATAATCTCAGTCTTGCCAAAGGACAATTTCTTGACAATCCAGACAGGTATCGCAGACTTGTTGGTCGCCTTATTTATCTTTGCTTTACTCGGCCTGAGGTGTCCTATAGTGTCCATGTTCTCTCTCAATTCATGCGAAGACGAAACGAGAGAACATTGGTGTCTTTGCCTTGCGAGTGGTGCGGTATCTCAAAGGGCTAGGGCAAGGACTGCGATCGAGATTATATGGATGGTGTGATCTTGATTTGGTCGCTTGTCCTCTTACTCGACGGTCTCTTACTTGGTTGGATTATTTTTTGGGTCGCTCTCCTATATCTTGGAAGACCAAGAAGCAACAAACAAGATCGCGGTCCCTCTTTGAAGCCGAGTATCGCTCGATGGCCAAAACAACATGCGAACCGAAGTGGGTGAAAGGTATTCTCTCCGGTCTCGGTATCAAGCATCCCACCCCTATGCAACTCTATTGTGATAGTCAAGTCGCTCTCCACATTGCCAAAAATATTCTTTCACGAACGTACGAAACACATTGAAATGGTTTGTCATTTCGTGCGTAATGAAATAATTCATGGTCATCTCCAAACCTCTTATGTGCTGCCTACTCGTGTCCAAATTTATGCAGATACTTTTACTAAGGCCCTGGGGCGTGCACCGTTTCATTCTTTGCTTGGCAAGTTAGGCATTCGAAATCTTCATGCTCCAACTTGAGGGGGTAATACGGAATATTGGGAGAATATTAAAGATTATTACCGATATATTGGGAGAATATTAAAGATTATTACATTGATCCTAATTGATCTAATACGGAATATTGGGAGAATATTGCAAAGCATTATTACACGATATATTGGGAGAATATTGCAAAGCATTATTACACCGATATATTAGGAGAATATTAAAGCATTATTACATGATCCTAATTGATCTAATATGGAATATTAGGAGAATATTGCAAAGATTATTACATTTGATATATTGGGAGAATATTGCAAAGATTATTACACTGATCCTAATTGATCCTTTTCGTAATCTTTTTATTTGTATAGTTATTATTAGAATAGCCGTATCTGGTTTAGGAGTTTTTGTAGGAGTGATCTTAGTTAAGTGAGTGGTAGAGTTTGTGTATATATATCTGTTCCTTTTGTAAAATAATACAGGAAAAATTCATGATTCACTATTTCTTTATTTTCTCTTCTCTATTATACATGATGTGATGACCAGGGTGGCTTAAATTCTGTGTAGGTTGTTATTGGATGCCGAAAATTCGTTAAGTTACTTAGATATATATATATATCATTTACCCAAAAAATAGTAAGAATAAAAGAAAGGGCAAGTTACTGCAGTCTTTTGTGGACTTAAAAGGAAATTAATGATATGATTGGACTGTTATAGAAGCCATTAATTGGCAACAACGAGTGGACCATCAAATTGGCCAATGGAGCTTATGAAGGTTCGTGAGACGTCAGCGTAATCAGTGAGCGTGTGAAATTCCAATGTTTGGCCAATGCTTTATTTTGGGTTTAACTTCTAACAGTAAAAGTCAAAGACCACAACACACTGCCTTTTCTTCTCTTCCATTGCCATACATAGGCTTTGTCATCCCCCAAGCCTCTCAAAATCTATTGCTTTGACCAGAATCAGAACTAACTGTGTTATGTTGTTTCCAGAGTAGAAGGTAACCAGTTTCATATATATCTTGTTTTTTCTTCCGTACTAATTTTGCTGTCATCGATATCCTAACAATGCATGCATCTGTATTAGGTTGCACTAGGTAAATTTGGCTAGAACCTCTTTTGAGTGGCTTATAATTTTCTCCCTTAAAACTTTGTTAGAGTTGATTGTTTCTAATTCTTTCCTTCTCCTTGCTCTTCACCCAGTTTACAATTTTATATGTTTTCTCCCCTGGGAAGCTAGCTAGCTAGCTGTTTGTGCCTTTTTCCGGTAAACATGGGAGCTTTCTTCTCTCTTTTCATTCATTTGAGTACTGTTTCTATCAGCCAAAATATTTACTTTCAATATAGACTTCGATCTTAGACTTCAGTTAATATATGCCACATAAATTGGATGGCACGATCTCTGATTAGTTCAGTTCATGTTATGAAGAATCTAGCAAAGCATTGATTTGTGAACTCTTTTGCCTAATATCACATTCGTCAATTCAGTTTATTTACACTGTAGGATTTATTCTTTCTCCCTTTGTTGCTGCACTGTTGCTCGGTGGTTTTCCTTTTTCTTTTTGCTTTGTGTGTATCTAATTTTTTTTAATGACCTTTCGTATTATACTCTCTCCATTTCTTTTAAGAATGCATTCATTAGTTTTTTTTTTCAATTTTATTCTATCATTTATTGTTTTCATTAAATCTAATAATTATACATATTAATTAATTTTTATAATTTCTTATATATATTTAATGGAATGAGAAATGATAATTTTATCATATTAATCTATATTTTACTTAATTTAAAATTATTTAATAATATCATTAATTCATGTAAATTTTTTTAAGAAATAGATAAAAAAATGAAAGGAATAATAACATTATTTACACATTATTCTTACACTATTTTTTTAGATAAAACAAATTCAATACAATTTTTTTCTTTTCACTTTTTAAAAAAATGTAAAAAAATTAGTGTGGGAAATCTTTGCTTACATTTGCTAACTTGCTAAGCTTTTCATACTTCCTACTTCGACCGCTCCGGTCTTTCCGACCCTTTTTCATTTTTTTAGGATGTCCACTTCAGCTCTTTGACATCGACATATTTGACCTTTCTTTTACTCCCCCTTTTTTTTAATGAAACCTTTCTTTTACTTTGTTTTCCTTTAAATCTTAAAATGACAGATTTGACATGGTATACCAACAACTACACTCTGTCGTTATAATCTATAACCCTTGTAAAGTCTACATTTTGGGTCCAATAATGTGTTTAGTTCTCTCTCTTTTTTTAAATTTAGGATTTAAATTTAATCTACTGTATTAAGATTTTTTTCCATATTATCATTCAATTATATATTACAAAATTATAAAAAAATTAATTATCACAACTACTATTTAAAAAATTTAATTATGAGGCTGGAATTCTACTACAAGGACGGATGGTAGTGGGTGTCCGGTTTTGAGAGAGAATTTATCAATTCCACATTTTTTTTACTGTCTTTTTATTTCTCCATTCCCTCAAATTATCAATTGTCCTTATATATATATCTCTTCGGTTAATCCAATTTAACAGTGTGTCAGTGATCCATAACAAGAAGAAAAACTAGAATGAGTTTGACTGGAACTGAGAATTTTTCAACTGCTGCAAATTCTCCGTTTGGTTGCTCTGACAGCTCAAGCTCAGGGTCAGGGTCTTATAATGGAAGTTCATCTAAGAACAGCTCCACTCATGTTTGCATCATGTGTGACTCTTTACTCAGTGTTGAAAGGGAAGACTCAGAGTGCATCTCAGATTCAAAGCCTTATGGACGTTCTTCTGAGGACCCTTCAACTCCTCTTAGCACCAAGTGTGATTCTTCCTCAATGATCTCAGATTTAGACAAAGCCAGTTACTGGGACTCCTCACTCAATCTTGAAGGGGAAGGTTGTGAATGGATTTCATACTCAGCCCCAGAATTGAAGTGTTTCTGGGATGGTTTTCCTTCAACAGTCTCTACTGTTTCTTCACTCACTGAAGTACACTGTAACAGATCAGAAGATAATAATATTTCAGTGGAGCATCTATTAGAAATTGAAGACATGGAAGAGTTCAGTGGTGATGGACCACTTTTCTGGCCATTTGAAGGGAAATTCAATTGGAATTCTGAGGAAATAGAATCCTGGAGTTTATTTTCTATCTCGCCTAGGAGAAGGCTTGTGTTTGGATTTGGATCTAGATCAACGATATCAAGGACAATGAAGTGTAAACAAAAGGGTGATGAGGATGTATGCGGTGTGAAATCTGAACCTTCAAGGATAAGCATGTCGTCTAAAAATTCAGCAAAGATAGTAACTTCAGAGTTGAATGATGACAAAGTTGTGCTGACACGCGGAGAAGTGCCTAAAACTAGCAACAAACCGTTATCTCTTGACAAGACTTTTGTTAATGAAGATTATGCGTTAAACAAAGACCTTCCATTGGTAAGGAAAGATTTTTCTTTGGATCAAGAGCCTGAGATTCCAATTGAGACATTGATGGGGCTCAAGGAATTTGATGGACATGAAGGGCTTGATTCAGAATTTAATGGTGATGCTTTTATGCTGGAGGAATCTCTCTTAATAATTCAACCACATGACTCCGTAGTTTCCAAACAGGGTGATGGTGAAGAGCAAGCTTGACACTGAAACGAGAAATTTTTACTTACACACAATTGTACTACATCATCTTTACACACGCTCATAAAAAAATAAAAAAAAATGATTTTTTATGATAAGTAGGTTTAGAGAGTCCCATTTTTTCTTTCTTTAATTTTTTGTGAGTATGTATAAGAATAATGTAGTACAATTGTGTGTAACCAAAAATCTCTCCACTTAGTAAATGGTATCCGAACAACAGGCTTGATATGCCTCCTTTATATGATCCTTTCATTTTTATTGAAACCTATAATATACTTCCTCTAAATCTAATTGAAGAGCATAGACCTTATCTATGTTAAGGCGTACTTTTAGAAAAAAAAAAATAGGTGACATTTTCTGTTTCAGCCGAAATGGTTAGGTTGCTAATGGTAGCTAAACTTTTGGCCAGTGCGCTGATGCATTTGCACTGTTTCTTCATTAATGTCAATCACTGCCCTCTTCTTATAACCAGTTTGCCAATTAATTGGCATTTGGCAATGAATTTGTATTGACACAGTCAGAAAGACACAATTTGTTTTAAGTGCAAGATTAACTATTACATGTCCATTTTTCTCTGTTAACAGTTAATAGCATGTTTGAAATATACACCTTGAGTATAAACTGAGTTTCATCTGCATACTACAAAAAATATGTTTGGCATATTGTGAACACCTAATTTTATCCGGACCCTTAAAACTTTATTAAAAATAATAATAATAAATAAAAATAATAATAATAATTATTATTGCTTCTACTCATTTCTTTACTTTCTAATCCAGATCAAGTATAGCCTAATAAAAAATATGTTCCGGTCCTTTTAGCTACTTTGGCTCATTTTATTTAAAGTTTCTAAAAAAAAAATAACAAAGAAAAAGAAGCAACGTAGCAGCAAAAAAAAACCCTTCAATGCAATTGAAAGAGACAAACATGCAGAATCGCACAAGCAGCCAAGCAAACAAAGCCAAGAACAAAAGGACAAAATGAGCTTTCTTGGTGATTGCAGAAGAAAGGCAGAAGAGTGAGGTTAGAGATTTTGAAAAATGAAACATCAAATGGGGAAGGAGCTGCTGCCTCTGATGCAGCTTTTGTAGCTGCTGCCTCTGATGCAGCTCTTGCAACTGTTGCTTCTGATGCAGCTCTTGCAGTGTTGAACCACAGATACACAAATTGGGATAGGGGCAGGAAAAGAGAAAATAAAGGAAGCAAGTTTTAAAGTCAAAAAAAGGAGCAGACAGTGATGGCACATTCTCGTGCTGCCTAAGCTAATGTAGAGGGGGAATTCAGCAATTTGAAGGAGGGACTATTGATATTAGAGAGAGGGATAGAAAGAGACTACACAATCTATGCTCGGGCATGCCAAGCCAGAATTTCTTTATGCCTATAAAAGGGGACGATGTAAAGAAAGGGGGGTTCAGAGATTTTTTTAGTTTACAGTTTCTCTTCCTAGTTGAAAAACTACTATTTGATACTGGTGAGAAAAGTGGAGGGGGAGAGAAAGTGAGAAGTGAAATTGTAAAGAAAAAGGATTGAATAGAAAGAAATTTTTCAAGAGTTTTCCTGAAGCACGGAGGTATTTTGTTTTGTTTTTTTTTTCTTATGCATTGACTTCTACCATTGCTGTTGCATCTAAATTTCTGCATTCTTTCTTTTTCTATCTTCACGTTCTGATTCTCACCTATTCACAAGCACACACATTCACACCCCCATCCTCTTAAAAGACCCATCAGAAACCACCATTTTCCCCTCATCACCTCGCATACCAAAGAACCACAATCTTTATCACACCCCCAAGCCAACCCTCTGCCACCACCATCAACCAACCATAAAACCATATTCAAACTTCAATAACACAACATCTTTCACCTATCTTCTTCACCAAAGAACCACTACCTTCAACCTTCCAAACTCAACTGAGTCCACTCAGTGAAAAATCTTCATCACCCATATCACATATTCTCCAACCTTTCACCCTCTCTTCGTCTCCATCACCCAAACAACACCGACCGTCGGACCTCAACACCAGATCCTTCCTCGCACAGACTGTCGTATCTCAGAAACCAGACCCTTCCCAACCAACCGTCGGACCTCAGAAACCAGATCCTTCCCCTCACCGACCGTCGGACCTCAACACCAGATCCTTCCCCACCGACCGTCGGGCCTCAGAAGCCAGATCCCTCCTCGTCGAGTCATCTCTTGCACCACCAGAGGTTTGAGGCCTTTTTTTTCTCTCATTCATTTGTTCTTTTTGTGTCTCATGTAGTGGCTTCCTCCAGAACCTGCCTGTTTTCTTTTGTATTTTTAAAAATCTGAATTTTAACTTTGTTTTATTGTTCTAGTCTGATATAAGAAAATAAAAAAGGAAAGAGAAATTATTTTTTTTTGGCTTGGACTTAAGTCTTCTTTTTTCTGATGGGTTAGAATTGTATGGACTTTAGATGATTGTTTAAGCATAGTAAAAACCAAAAAATAAATTTTCACAATTTGGTCATTCCTTTTCTTTCTTTTAAAATAAAAATAAAAAAAATTAAATAAAAATTTTGTAACAAATTTGATAATTAGTGGGTGACGTCTCTAGCGTGACGCGAGCTTCACCTATTCAATTCTTAATTTGAATGACTGAGTCGCGATGACTTGTTAATTCAAATTTTCAAAGTTTTTATAAAATCAACCAACTCACAATATTTTTTAAAGAATTACGTGACTTTGAATTCCTCATTGCACCTGAGGATATGTAGGAGCAGGACTCATATTCCGTCAAGTCAAAATTAAATTTTCATAATTTTGTGATTTCTTTTTTTTATAAATAGTTACAATATTTTGTAAAAAGGGTAAAATAAATATTTTCAAGGATTGTTAAAAATCTGCACAATTAACTTAAGGTATCATTTTAGAACGGGTGTGTTAGGGGTGCTGTGGGATTAAGTTTCTGCCCTTCTCTATTCATAACCGACTTCCGAATCCAATCTGGTTCTAAAGATCATTTTCAAATAAAAAATTTTTAATTTTTCTTAATTTAAATAAAATTAGTGACGACTCTATTTTTATTTTCTAAAAACTCGTGCGCCGCGATCCCGGTCACGACACATATCATGATTAAGTTGCATTTTAACATAATTTTAGATCTCAAATCATAATTTACATAAAAGAAAAAAATTACATTTTTTGTTACGTAAAGTCATGACTTATAAATTCACTAATGATATTTGCATATCAAAAATACTTTTTTTTTCTGGAAACAATATGTATATAATTTCTTGGATTGAGGATAAATTGTTACTCTGTAAGATCTTTTTTTAGATTTATTTCTTTTCTAATTTTCTATACTATCATTAACTTTTCTTATTTTATGATAGCATATCTATCTGATCAAAGGTATTTTCGTAACTAAAATTTTATACTAGCTTTTTCTCTCTTCTATCTTGCTTCCTTTTAACTAAAATTTTATACCATCCTCTCCCTCTCTTTTTTTTTTTTTTTAATTTCAAATTTCAAATCCTTCTTTATTCATACAAAGCTTCAAACAGAAGCTTCATTCTCTCAAAGCTTATCAGAGAACCTTTATTTAAAATATCATTCTTTTTTTTTCTTCTTTTTAATCATTTTCCCTTGTTCTTCTTTCTCATATGGCGACTAAAATTGCTATGATTTTATTTATTCTGGGTTTTTCTCAACAATTTCAATCTCTCTCCCTTTTTTGTGCTTTAGCCCCTCTTTGTAAAAAAAAATATAAAAAAGAAAAACATAGTCTAATGAAGTCATTTTATGTTGTATTACAATTAAATTTCCATTAATTTTAATACCAACAAATTCCTATTAATTTGACATTGAATCAATTTTAGAAAGATTAATATTGATTACTTAAAAAGTTTTAAATGAGTAATGCGACAAGTGTTGATATGAAAAATTATGTAAAAAATACTAATTCATTAGAAAATAAATCACGAAATAAATATTATAATATAATATCATATAATAATATTATAAAATTAAAGAATAATCCACTAAAAAATTAAGGAATAATAAATAGAAAAAAATACAAATACTGAGAGAGACATATAAAAAAGTGGGATGAGTGAGATAACAATGATTTTTTATAGTTGAAGTATAAATAAAAATTAGAACAATCTTACATTCATATTTTAAGCATTTGTCATTTCATCGCATAATTTTATTTTATTTTATTTTATTAGACACATAATTTTATTTTTGTTATATTTTACGTTTATTATTTTAATTTATATAATTTTATTTCTTTTTCATTATGAATGATTTAAAATTATTAATTAAATAAATTAATTAATATAAATAAATTTTACTAGTCTGGCCTCTCTCTCTCTATATATATATATATATATTCACACATTATTATTAATTTTAATGCACATCTAAACATGTTATAACATGGTGTATTAATTAAAAACATATTTGGTTTGGATTATATTCTTAAACCAACTTTTTTATTTATTTTTTGCTCAAAAACTTTTTTAACTGTTGTTGGATAATTTTTCAATAATTTTTGCACAAAATTTAGTATATTATAATTTTTTTAATAAGCTTGAAATTTATAATTATAGATTATAAATTAATTTAAAAATTTTGAAAAATAAATATTATTTTATTCATAATTAAATAATTTTTTTAATTTTTTATATTTTTTAATAATTTAATACATAAAAATAAATATTTTATATTATCTAAATAAAATAAATTATTTTAAAATTACTTTTTAACAAATATATTTAAACATAAAATTAATTTATACAATAATTAATTATTAAAATTATTAAAAAAATTTACAACTAATACAAACACTCGCAAAAACCAATTGAATTGAGGAGCGAATTCGAAGGAGCACGTATCGTTATTGTGGGCCAGGTTGCTGAACACAGACAACAGCCGACCAACCCCGCCGTTTTCCCGCTTCTTGTCAATTTGTCATCCACCAATAAAAGGACGCATTTTGGGAATTTTGGATCTGACACGTGGAAGCTTCTCTGTTTCTGCTCGTCTTTGCCTTTCGCTGTTTTCTCTTACTCGTGCTTGATAAACAAAAAGCAATAGTGTTGTCCGTACACTCAGATTTCGTGTTGAAATTGAAATTCTCGTCGATCACTGCACTGCAATTGGCGTCTCCTCTCTGTCGTTACGTTAGGTATTCTCTCCCTTTTTCTTTTTTTTTTCAATTTCTGTTTAATTTCCAGATTTTTCTTCTTCGACGTTTGTTTGCACTTAGCACAGATTTGGATGAATAGCGTATTTAATTTTTTTCCCCCTGAAATTCAGTTTTTTTTTTCATAAAAATCTTAGCAATTTTGGAGGGGTTTTTTCTTTTTTTCTAATGATGTTTGGTTATAATAATCATTCTGCCTTTTTTTCCTGTATGAATTTATTTCCAAGTTCTATGACTGAGTGATACAATTGTTTAGTTTGTCTGTTTGAATTGGTATCAATTGTTTAAATGTTAATCTCTAAAGTCTAAAGTTTCTTATTGAGTGCACCTTGTTTGATTTCAAAGTCGTTTTGATACAGTGCAGTGTGTGTATTGTTGAAAGACATGATAATTGCTTTTATGTATATGTATTAATTCAAAGATAAGATAATAGCTTATCTTCTCAGTTTTCACAGAAGATTGATTTGATTGTGAATATCAAGTGCAATGCGTGCACCATCATTGCTGGCACAGTGCTTACCTGGTTTACTGCCTCATGATCGTGGAAGTCACAGCATATCCTCCTCCATCCCTGACAAAGATATTCATATGCCATGCCCATCACCAGCAGTAGAGATTCTTTCTTCAAAGGTACAACTCCCATCAGCCCCACCCTTTCTTCCACCTAACAAAGACACCTTTGCCTTGAAATGAGGTCTTAGTTGAATTTCCTATCTTTTGTTGGGTGATTGATTGTAGTTAAAAAAAATGTTATTCAGATTTTCATTCTTCATGCTCTGCAGGAAGTTCACAAAAAGTACAGTGGAGAGAACACAGATTTTCAAGGGCTCCATTTTAAGGTACATCTCAGTTTGGTTGCCTTTTGAGAATTTGTTTTCTACAGTTTGGCGTAATCAGATGACTTGTGTCCTAAATTTATTCTTCATGGGAGGTCAATTTTATTGAATCAATTATAGTGGAAGTGATGTAACGGGTTGATTCTTTCCTTTGTATCAATACGATGAGGCCTAGGTTTTATCTATTTGATGATAATATATGACAGGCATCAATTCCATAAACATTCTGTTGTGATTCTGAAAATTACCTGCTGAATCATGCTGACATGGGACCTTTCAGTTACATTTCTGTGGAATCTTCTGTGTGCTTTCAAAGTGTTCTACACTGATGGATTTTGAATATTTATTGAAAAGAGTCTCATGTATATTTTTTGTGGAAATTTTCTCATTTAAATTTTGGCATCAAGTTTGAAGCTTATAATACAATGTTACAGCTTATGTTTGTATATCTGCTTGTTTGATGGTTGGACTGACGCTGTCTTAAACCTCCTACAGGGTAGAGTTAGTGTTGCTGATATCATTGGGTTCAGTGGTTCAGAGCTAATATCCTCAAAACTTGATGGTATGTACTAATCTACATGATATGTAAGTCTTGTAATTGGAAATTGACATTAGTCATGCTATTGGAACTTGACATTCTTGTGAACTGGCATTTTCTTTCAAATGCATTACTCTACAAAAATAACAGAGCCAATGAATTAATACAGGTATGTAATAATACTTTCCTAAAACAAAACCTTTTTTGCATGGTAGTAAAATGGCAAATTCCTGAAGTTAGTGCTGTATTAGTTTAAGAGATTTATCCAACCTACAAACACATTTTAAATATGAAAAATAATGACGCAAGACTTACTGAGGAAAATGTCTTTTAACAATTCTTTATGTAATTGCTTAATGGCAGTATCAAATTGATTTATCTTACTTTGTAGGATATCTGAAATCCTGGGACAGTTCCATTGATCTAATTAACGTTCTTAAGCATGAGATTCGTGATGGGCAACTAAGTTTTAGAGGCAAAGGAGTACTTGAGGTAACTGCTCCATGAAGATTCTATTGCTTGCTATTATGCCTTGATTTGATAGTCTTCAATTCTCCTTGCACTGCCCATTCTTTCCCTCATTTTTTTTTAAAAGAAAAAAGTTCACGACCTTTGCTATATCTTCACGAAATTACTTTCTTTTCTTCTGCCTTAACCCAATTTTTCAATCATGATTATTAATCTCTACTTCGGGTTTCTTGCAGCTGAATTGCAACTATGGACTTCCTGGGATCTTTGCTTGCTTGAAGGTATACAGTTAGGCTTGGGCTCCCGTTCTCTCTTTGTGCTGGTTCATGTGTAACTAGTCTGTGTATTTGATGGCCCGAAAGCAGATCTACATTTATTTCAATGTTAGTTTCATTTCCACACAAATCAAATTCTACAGGGTAAATTGTTATTTCCTCACTAAGTAAAACTCCACTGGGTAAGAATTGTTCATGCAATTGATGGCATGGACTGAACTGAAATTGTGTAGGTGTTGGTTCATGGTAGTTTGAATGCTTGAATTAAGATGTCTTCCTCTTGAGGCCAACTAAAAATTTCTTTTGATCAATATCAAGATTAGTGTGCTTTTTTCTTAGAGTTTTGTTATATCCTCCTAAAAGTTCCTCCTAATAATCTTCATAATACTAAATAAAGAAAGTATTTAATGAAAAAGTAAATGTATTTAATGTCTTGGAAACATAAAAAACATTCAATACTTTCTTCATTTAGTAATTAAGAGGATTAGTAGGAAGATTATGTAGGAGGATTTAGAATTATTCTTTTTCTTATGATATTGCAAATTGGCACAAAAATGCATGGCAGGAAGGGAAACTGTGTTTTTTTAAGGAGAATAAAGGATACGGAGGCTGGAGTACATACATTTAGTTTGGATATTCAAATAATTACATTTACTCATTGAAATAACATGCTCTCTCTTCTACTTGCTTTTTTATTTCACAGGGAGCTTCCACGGTGCATTTTCAAGATCAAAATGCTGAAACTATAAGATGTACAACTATACCAAATGTCCTTGCCAATCTAGAACAAGCTCGTGATAGGCAGAGCCGGCAGCCAGAGAGTCCCCTCACTCCTTCAAGACTAACTCTGGCCCCATCAGTTCACTTTTATGCTGGGGACTGGGAAGAACTACCTACTGTGTTGTCTGTTGTGAAAAATGATAGACATGAAGTGACGCCTGGAATGAGTTTGAGCTTCTCCGAGGAGGAGTTTATGGATGGATGTAGTAGTCAAGATGGTAGCATCATCGGGCATGAATCTTCCTCAAGGCGAGTTAGGAAGCTCTCAGGAAGCCGTGCATGGGAAAGAGCTAGTGAGGCAGATCAGAGGGAGGGTGGCTATGACGTTATTTTGATGACAGAGATTTCATACTCTGTTACCTCTTTGAAGAAGATATATGCACTTATTAAGAAGGTTTGTTTCCTTATAGGCTTATACTTGGTTGTCTATGCTCACTAATAATTTTGTATGTGCTTTCTTAAGTGGATGTTAATGCAGGATGTGTTCATTCTCTCTGGCCTTAATAATATTAATGTCATTGCCCTGATTGCAGAAGTTTCTCCTTTTCAATTTTAGCTGAATTATTAAATTGAGTTTCTAATTTAAAATGGCAGAATTTTTAATTTCTCTCTGCTCTTTTCCCATTGATATCAGTGCTCGAGGCCTCCATATGGAGTAGTATATATAGCTTCTAAGAAGAACTATGTTGCCTTCAATAATGGAGCACGGCTACTGAGAAGTCTGTTAGATGAGGAGGGCATTTTCGGAGCGCATTTAGTCAAGGATTTGGCTGACAGAGATATATGGAAATTCTTTCACAAGTAAGCTGGCAAGAATTCAGAAATCCGATTGACTGCCTCAGCAAACTTCCAAACATCATCCCTATTTGTATAATCTTGATTACAAGCATTCTTTGTCTTTCTAGGTATAATTTCCCCATTTTTCTTATAGCTTAGTAAAAATTGAGGTCACAATTTGAAAGATCAGTTCTGCTGAGCTGCCTCACGTAATTCTTTTACACACTTGTTTCGGTAAATTAAAAATTTCACATATTAGAATTGTAGATCAAACGTTATATACTTATATTGCACTATATACTTGTACGTGTATCATTTTCAGTCAACTCGTTTTTAGCTTGAAAATATATTTCGTGCCTTGCTGTATTAGAGCTGAGTTTGAACGCAATTTTTATTTACAGGTACATACTGTGTAATTAAAAAGCTTGGTTTCATTTCAAGATGACAACGTATATACACACTTGGTGTAATGCACGCAATCAAATGACAGACTATAAATTTTAAAATTCAAACAGACTGTAGAGTGCAACATAAATTAAACCAAACTATAAAATGAAATTTCAACGTGTTGTATGTAATATGCCCAATTTATGTAAGAATCTCTTATTCATCTATCTACTGGATTTTTTTTTTTGCCTGAATTCTAAAACGTGTAAGATTTCAGTAAACCCACTTTCGCAACCAAGACTTCAGCAAACCTGATCCCAGTGAAGATAAATGAAACTAGCATATACAAAATTCAGTAGATTTAAGGTCCCATACAGTGCCACATTGTAAGAAAATGGGATCATAACGAGTAAACGCTTCCAATACAATATAACTACTGGTGTCTTACGTATCACAACCAGAATGGTGGGGACTGAAGCAACTATAGACAAGACTTTACAAAGATTACCACTTACTACGAATGACCCGGCCTGATTCGGTTTTCTGTCAATCTTCTCCAAACCATCCTCCCACAATGAATCAAGGTCAAGATTGCAATGAAATAAAGGAGAGGAATGCCAACAGTGCAACCCCCAGGTGCCCAATTTACCAGAGTCTGAAGAAGGAAACAGCAAGTCAATGAAATCAATGTAGTTTTGAGCATTAATTGGAGGAAAAAATATAATAAGAAATCATAATTAACTTCCTAATTAATAACAATAATTCAAAGTATGTTCAGGGGGACCTTTTCTATTATAGTTTCAATGTTTACTGAAACTTATCCAAATTTAAGGAGATAGGTACCACTAAGCAGCTACATTATCAACATAACAACTTGTGCTGCACAGAAGTCAAAGTCATTTGCTAGCTATTCAAGCTCGACTCACTATACTTTGTTTGGCTTGATTAGTTATCAAATAAATAAGGCATTAAATATGCTCATTTAATAACTACAATGACATCGATCAACTGCTTTTTCTATTGTCTATGCATGGCTTAATTAAGGCAGTGAGTAATTTATTTATATCCAAATCCAACATCCTACAGTAGTTATGTTAATCATCTTGCCAACTTCACAAATCTGCAAAAAAACAAGAGTTGTACTAACTAAAAACTACACTGACATCAGTGACCTGTTTTTTCTATTTTCATGGCTTTATCAGACCAATATATGCTTGTAGTTCGCTAGCTTCCATTCTTAATGTATAAGAGAACTGCTTTATGGCCCACCAAGCCAAAACACCATCTGATACCAAAAAGTACATGTCACACCAAGTTACAGCAGAGTCAGTAAAAATGTGGATCCCAGCAAAACTAAAACAAAAGTAATATGGCAGTAGGTTCGGGCCTTCCGGTGCAGTATCATTAGTTGGGCTATAAAGCATTTTCCAAAAAGTGTTGTTTTGAAATAAATTGGAGTTTATGATATTTTAAGTTATTCACCTATGCTGCAGTATTAGAGAAACTCATTCCACATCAGTTCGGTGTGTTTCTAATATTAGTCATTTGATTTTTAATATTGAAAGGATGAATTAGGTTCTAAATCTTCAGGTAGTCCAAATAACAAGCTCTAAAGTGATTTAATTTAAACTATGTCATAAAACAAGTTGAAGACCGTTGATTTTTCCTATAAATTCTTTGGAATCCATAGTCCATTATTTGGATAACACAGGCTATAGTACACCTTTGCATCATTGCTCAGGCATTGGCCCTATGTAAAAAACATCATTGCTCAGCATCATTTCTGTTGGTAAGGGAACAACAAAAAGAGAGAAGATGACTAGTTACAAGTTACTGTTGTACATTAAAGGGCATAAATATGTTTGTAAAGAGCAAGACTTTACCACCATTCCTGCAACAATGTGAACAATGGGAACAAAATATTGGTCCACTTTGTTCCCCTCTGCATACCCATTAAATGCGATGACCATTGAGAAAGTGTGGATTGTGACAAATGCAAGAGCAATAATTGCTGCAATATATATAAAAAAAGGGTGAACTAATTGGAGGAAAGAAATGAAATATTAAAAACACCATAAACCTATATTCTATATAAATTTAAAATTTCCGGCTAAAGTTGTTTATGCACTAGAACCGAGACTTAATAGGAAAGTCCACTTCAAGACTCTCTTAACCCAACTCTACTCTATCTCTATAGATTCACATGAATGAAATAAATATGCAGTTAAGCCTCAGGTACAAAAATTTTCCAAAAAGTTTGAAGCTGTAGAATCCCATGTCATTCATATACATGCATATAAGAACCAGCAGTGGGGAAAATCTCACCAGAAAGAAGGAAAAACGGAACCTGTGAACACCTGTCAATGAAATAAGTCGCTGGACCAAATGCAGGAGTCAATAGGCTGATGCAGAAGAACACAGCATGAGCCACACCATGACCAAAACCACCAGCTGTGAAAAATATGCAAAAAATAACAAAATATTTTATTAACAAAAACAGGTTATTATTAATGATACTGATCTCAATATCTCATTCCAATAAGACATACTGTTTCTCAATAGAATCTTAACAAGTGATTCATTTTCTTTGGGATATCATACAATTAAATGCAGTCAAGGATCTAGTTAAGTGCTAAAGAGAAAATAATAGGGAAAAAAAAGAGTAAGCAGTATCAGCAAGGTTGTTCCAGCAGCTGACAAAAGCGAATAGTTAATCGACTTATTCAAAGTTGGTCAAACAAATACTTGGGAATCAAATGCAATCTTAGGGATTGGAAGATAGGCCTGAAGGCCTCCATTTTCTTACCCAGAGCAATTAGCATCTTATCTGTCAGGAAAAGATGAGGTTTTGATACTCTGTCAGCAAAAGCATCTAAAGTATCTTCCAACCTCCTACACAAGACCATTAAGTATAAAAAAACTACATTAATCCAGACATAAAAACATCATGAGTATATAAAAAAAAATGGTCATAAAATTTCTCATCATGATATTGTAAAAGAGTTTCTAAAAGCATAATTACGAAAAAAAATAAAAATATATATAGTGGCTGAAATTACAATTGCAAAGAAAAATAGCAGGAAATGAATGCAATAATTATAAGCTTACTTATATATTTTCCAGAAAAAAAGCCTCAGGCCTTCTTGGAAAGCAATGGATGTGAATATAAGTAATGCGTAAGGCCACCATGCTGTTGTATTAAGGGGCAGAAAACCCCTCCATATTCCAGACAGCACAATCAAACTGATAAGCCACAGCAGTGTACTGCATATATGCACATATTAAATAAGCAAAATTCCATATTGTGAAGCAGAAATTGTCATTTGAAGTCATTATAATAATAGAAAAAAAAAAGGCGGGGAGGGGGGGGGGGGGGGGAATATCTTAACTAAAAACCCTAACTTGCATTGCAAAGTAATTAATTAATAAAACAAATCACAGAAGTAGTAAGTTATAAGTTAGTGGGTGTAAATTACGATTTGCATCATATGATGGCTTAATCTAATGTTTCTGTTAATGAGATGAAAGGGTTTGGAAGGAAGGAGTGACTGTGAGGGTACCTGGAGAGAACAGTGAGAATCAAGAAGGGCTTTTTCGAAATTACGGAAACGAAGAGGGAGAGAGACGGTCCTAGCGCTATCAGAGCGTACCCGACTCCTGCTGCTACCGTCATTATTGCAGCAATCTCTCTCTCTCTCTCTCTCTCTGTAAGGAATCAGAGAATGAATGAATGAGAAGAAACTAACGAACGCTTCCCACTTCCCAAACTCATTCCCTGCTCAGCGCCACTCCTCCATAGGAGAGAGAATCATGATCACGGACCTTCGGATTCGAATAGTTGGTTCGGGTCGGTAAAACCCGAATTAGATGTAACGTAAGCCCAGTTGTACCTCTATTGGACTTTATTGAGCCCAAGTAATTGAACGTCGTCGAGCGGATTGGGCTATTTGAATAACGGAAAAGCTGATAGCCTACCTATCTAAAGTGCAAACTCCGCCCTATAAGCTATCCTGCTTAATTTACACTAGCTCTGATTTTACTGACAACAAATAACCAACCTTGTGAGAATTTTTAAAAATGAATTCTAGCTAAATATATTTTTAATTTAGAATCATTCGATTAATTTAATTAGTTAAGATTTGAGCATAATTAACTAGCTAAATGACCAATTGCATGAAACTCACATCATTGTAAAAAGACTAATTAACATTAACATGCACCACATCGAGTGACTAATTGCTCCATACAAAATATTTTTACAAATAATTATTTCTTATAATTTTTTTTTATGCACAACCTAGAGCACTACACAATTTTTTGACAAAAAAGGAAATATATGTCTTCTATGTTTTTTTCCACTGTCACATTATCCTTTTATTCCTTTTATCTAATAGCAAAATTTATTTGCATAGAAATTGAAAATGTACATATTCTTTTTACTTATAGAATAATTTTTTTTGTACAAAAAAAATTTAAAATCAAGGGTGACTGCATCATTACAAAGATTCTAAGATCATAGCAAATTTCCAGACTATCACTTACAGATAACTCACTAGCAACACATTTTAATAGGAACTTAACTCCGACTAACTTAGTTAACACAGTTAGTCCTTACCAGTTGTGTCAACCGTTGTTGTTGGCACTTATAGTTAAATCAGCCAAAAAAACGTGAAACCAAAAAACAATTAAAGATAACAAAAGAAAAAGATCAACTCTCCATAAATAAAATCAGGTTTCAGATCCTCTTACTATCCAAGGTTGAATAGGAGCATTTCTACAAAATATATTTGATCACAGCCGCATACTCAGCAGTATGTATACGTATGTGAATAAAGAGAGTTAGTTTGGTTAGAGCTTCTTCTTGTTCACTCCAGATTTTTTGGACTTAGAAGACGAGGTTGAGTTTGAGGTCTCCTTGAACGCTGATGGGCATAACTCACTTATACCACATTCTTCACAACGAGGTCGCAGAGGAGTACAAATCGTCTGTCCAAAACCTACCTGTTTATATTCAAGTCACAAAAGAGAATGTCATGGATATGCTCCTAACAATGTTTTAAGATATAAGACATGCTCCTAACAATGTTTTAAGATATAAGACGCCAAAATGAAAAATTCTTGTGTGGGCACGCTCACAATCTGTGTTCATGTGAGTCCCCCACATAGCTGTAAATTGTTTTACTATTTTACACTAATTTGCCATAAAATTTAAAAATAACTATTGAAGCATAACATTCATAGTAAAATACAGCAGTAAATTGTTCAAGTAGGATTTGGACAATGAGTTGAACATACCAAAAGAGGATTAATTGGAACCCATTCTTCCCTTGGGAGCCACCGTTGCAGTGCCTCTCTTGTTTCTTCAGGTGCCAAAGTTTTCTAGAGAAGTGAAGAGGATTAGTAACTTTCAATTGTGACATTTAGAAACAAAGTGGCAGAAGAAACTAAATCCAAGCCTCTCAAAGAGCCGATTTATTATTGCTGACTAACACTGACTCATAATTCAGTAAATTTCAGACATGCTATAAAAGTGATATGATCTGATAATGACATTCCCATACTCTTTTAACATATGATTATTGATCGTGATCAACAATAAAATATGTCTTGATAACAATAGAAAATAATTTGCATAATTTTTCCCTCTAAAAGCAGCAAATATAATGAAGCTCATTACAACCATCATTACAACTGTCATATCTGCACCAGCATCTAGATGTTGTCAGAACAAATAAATTAGTTAATAATGCCCCATACATAAAATGTGATGCCACAAAACGTAAAGGAACCTGTTTTGTGCCTGATCTTGACACCCATCCAAGCCGATTGCAAATGCGGTGGACATGAGTATCTACACAAATCCCTTGGACATCGTTCCATCCAACATTCATAACCTATTGTGACACTAACAAAATGAACTTCAGAAAACTAAGGAAACATACTGTTTGAATTAGAAAAGTTATTAGTCTATTACACATACCAAATGAGCCATCTTAGGACCTATGCCTGGAAGTAAGAGTAGTTGCTCAATTGAGCTAGGTATGTCTCCATCATACTTCATGAGACAAACATTTGCAATTTTTTTCAAGTTAGTGGCTTTTCTTGTATAAAACCCAACCTGGAAAAAAGAATACCCAAAAGTACAAGCATATATTCAATTAATACAGCAAAAAACAGACGTAACCTTAAAAGAAATTGACACAATAAGGAAATAATGGAAGCTTCATAAGTATCTTCCTTAACTTGTCACTAAATCCAAATTATTTGAATCACAGGACAGGCAGTATCTTTAAAATGAAACAAGGAACATACGGGGTAAATCAACTTTTTGATGGTTTCTTCATCAGCATTGTTCATTGCATCAGGAGTAAGCACATCATTTTGAAGAAGACGTTGAATTGCTCCTATTCTTAGAAACACACTTGTAACTAAAACCGTTTCATAAGCAAGTTGAAATATGACAAACTTTTGAGCAACTACCAAGCATGAATCACATACATCAAGACAGACGGTAAACAAAATCTTGGAGCCAAAAGTACAATGGCTGCATAATTTTTTGTTAAATTAGCAATTAACTTGAAATATATTCATTTTCAGAATTCAGTCATATATACCTTGAAATATAGGAACTATCCATCTTTTCTTATGCTTCCTCCATTACTTCCTTTTACTACTTCTTCTCGTAATGAAAACATATGTTCGACGTTTCAATTTCCTGCATTCTGATAGACCTCCTAATACTAGGGTTATTAGAGGAGGAGTAGGAAAAGAGGAGCCAGAGTATCCCACGTGGGTGAGAAGGATAATAAGGGAATTATGGGGAATATACATACTGTGGGAGAGGAAAATAATGGAATGGCTCACATGGCAGAGAGAGAGGAACGGGATACGGGTAGTGGGATGATTAAAAGGGAGAATTGAGAGTGGAGGAGGCAGGCTTGTGGTCAGTAAGGAAAGGTTTGGGAGGACGCAGACCCTTGAAGTTCTGCTGGGTTCTATACTTGTTTTCTTGTTCTTTTCTTGTTTCTGGGTGTATTTCATCTTCATTCAGCACTGACATTCATCAAATATCAGTAGCAGAGAAGCTGTCTCTTGTTAATATCAATAATACAGTGTTTTTATATTTGGTATCTTATCACATTCTTTTTCTTTTTTCTTCTTCTAATGCTTTTCTTTCTTTTAGGTGGTAAGTAACACCCTTTTACCATCACAAGAAATGATATGTTATTGTTTATTTAAATTACTTCAAATGTAGAAAAGCCTTGTTTGCAAATGACTTACAAATCCACTTTCAACTACCTAAAGATGTTGGTAAATGGGTTTTGTCACTCTGGCATATCTATCAATCTTTCAAGTTTTTTCAGAACTTAAACACTAGCATATTATCCTATTATGTTTCGGCATAATTGTCCAAATCCAAGACTCCCTCAATTCAAACAAAGACAAGCCACAATAAATCATCACCATCTAGACACTAATAATCTCATATGACTACCAATATTATCTGTTTCTCTTCGTTTGCAATCTCAATATAAGATAAACTTATGGTACTCAGATAATATATGTTTTCCTTATTGCAGGTTAATACTGCTAATCTCATACTTCCATAAAGCAAGAGTGTGCATCTAGGTATTTGATCTAAAAAGCAAAACAACAATTGAAAGAACAAAGAGTTATTTTCTGAATTGCTTGTATTAAATCCACACAGCAAATGATGCTTGCTTTTATACACTTGGAATATTAATTTACAACTTGTATTTACAAGATAAATAAATGAGATAGTTATTCCTTAAGTACATGAACTAGAAAATACATGAATCTAAAATTACTTCCTAAATTAATGTGGACGGTGGACTGTGCATGAATGAAAGTGGACGGTGGTCAACATGGAAGGTAGTCAACACTCCCCCTCAAGCTGGAGAATGGATATCAATCATTCCCAGCTTGCAAGTGAGATTTTGAAACTTATCTTCAGGAAGACCCTTGGTTAGCACATCAGCCAGTTGATCTTCTGATGGGATATATGATGTGGCAATCAACCCACTATCAAGTTTCTCTTTAATAAAGTGCTTGTCAATCTCTATATGCTTGGTTCTATCATGCTGAACTGGATTGTGAGCAATGCAAATGGCTGACTTGTTATCACAAAACAGCTTCATTGGAACTTCATACTTAATATTGAGATCATCAAGAATGATTTTCATCCATAACAATTCACAAACTCCTTGAGTCATAACTCGGAACTCTGCTTCTGCACTTGATCTTGAAACTACATTCTGTTTTTTACTTCTCCATGTCACAAGATTCCCTCCAAGAAACATGCAATAGCCAGTTGTTGACCTCCTATCAGTAATTGACCTGGCATAGTCTGCATCAATATAGACCTCCATAAATAGATTTCTACCCCTTTTAAACAACAATCCTCTTCCTGGAGAAGCCTTGAGATACTGTAAAATATGATCAACAGCTTGCATATGTCTTCTTCTTGGGTCATGCATGAACTGGCTTACCATGCTCACAGCATAGGCTAAATCTAGTCTGGTATGTACCAGATATATCAACTTTCCTACCAACCTTTAATACTGAGCTTTATCAACCTTGGGACTTTCTTCCTCATTACCCATTCTATAATTTTGCTCAATCGGTACTCCAGAAGTTTTACATCCAAGCTTCCCAATCTCCTTGAGAAGGTCAAGGACATATTTTCGTTGAGAAATGAAGATACCTTGTTTAGAGTAGGAAACTTCAATTCCAAGGAAATATTCAATCTCCCAAGGTCCTTCATTTCAAACTCAGTAGCTAGATTCTCCTTTAAGAGAGATTTCTCAACGACATCATCCCCTGATATAATGATATCATCTACGTACACAAGTAGGATAGTCAATTTACCTTCAGGTGAGTGTTTGATAAAGAAGGTATGGTCACCTTGACTTTGTCTATATCCAAGGGACACCATAGTCTTTGTGAATCTTCCAAACCAAACACGGGGTGATTGTTTCAAACCATATAAGGCCTTCTTCAATTTACACACTTTATTCCCTTCACCATAGGAGTCATACCCAGGAGGGATCTCCATATAAACTTCTTCCTCTAATTCAGCAAGAAGAAAGGCATTCTTCACATCAAACTGATGAAGTTCCCATTGGAAGTGAGCAGCAAGAGAGAGCAGAATTCTAACTGTGTTCATTTTTGCCACAGGGGCAAATGTTTCCTCATAGTCTATCCCATAGGTTTGCGTATACCTTTTTGCAACCAACCTTACTTTATACCTGTCTAGTGTACCATCAGACCGGTATTTCACAGTGTAAATCCATCTGCACCCAACTGATCTCTTTTCCTTTGGTCTTTCAACAATTTCCCATGTTCCATTCCTTTCCAGAGCTTGCATCTCCTCATTCATGGCTTGAACCCAATTCTTATCCTTCAATGCTTCCTGTACTGTCTTAGGGATTCTGATAGAGTCAATGGCTGCAATAAAACTTTGGTGCTGCAAAGAAAGGTTTTTTGAGGAGACAAATTAAGAAATAGGGTACTTAGCACAAGACCTTTTCCCTTTTCTTAAGGCAATAGGTAAGTCATCATCAATGTTAGAATCACAATTATACAAAGGAATAGGTTCAGAATTAATAGGATTAGTGTTTTCAGTACTCACCACTGGTTTAGACACTTGGGGTTGAGGCTGGACCAATTCAGGTTGTTTTCTCCTTTGATACACCATTTTTGGCAAGCTTGCTTTAGTCCGAGCAATTCTTTCAGGTTCAGGTGGGTGACTGTCAAAAGGAGCTAATTCCTGTGTTAATTTCTGTGTATTAAAAGGCATATCAGAAGATGGAAACAAGGGAATGTTAATGTCTGGAGGAAAAATCTCAGCTTCCGAATCAGTAGTTTTCTCCCCCTGAAGCTGAGAGGAAATGAAGAATGGTTGATTTTCTTGAAAAGTGACACCCATGGAGACAAACACTCAACGAGAGGAAGGGTGATAACATTTGTATCCCTTCTTATCAGGAGCATAACCAATGAAAATGCATTTAATAGCACGAGGGTCAAGTTTGCCCCGATGTTGACAATGGATATGAATAAAAGCAACACAACCAAAAACACGAGACTCAAGACTTTGCATAATAAGAGCAGAGGGAAAAAATGATTTCATGACATGAACAGGACTCACACCACCAAGGACTCTAGAGGGTAACTGATAATTATGATTTTTAACATATTAATTATCCACACAATTACCTTATTAATGATGTCCAAATTGTAATTAAGTGATCTTAACACTCATTTAGATCATTGGGTTGAAATGGGCTTTAAAGCAAAATTTTTGGATTTTAATGCATATTGATAGTGGTTCAGTATTTTGACCATAACTTGAGTTATAGATCTCTGATTTTGATGTTCTTTATATGCTAGGAAAGATGAGAAAAAGATCTACAAGTTTTGTGAAATGTCAAATTGGAAGATTCGGATGTTTACATGGTCAAATACAGCCTTGAAGTTGGACCAGCGGTACTGTTACGAATTCTGAACACACCTTCACTATTTTAGGCATATCTCACTCATTTCAAGCCCAAATTAAGCATATGAGCACTCCTTGGAAAGCTTACTTTATAGGCTATCTGATGGACTTGATTTGAATTAGAGATTGTGATAGAAATTCGAAAGATGGAAACGTGAAAAAAGTGGAGGAATCATTGGAAGGTGGGAGACACACTTTCATAATGAGAAAATAATTCATTGGAAGGTGGGAGACACACTTTGATAATGGAGGAATAATTAACAAAAGTGGGTGAACCACTTTTGACTCTTAGTGGATGATTAAGAGGAGAGAAATAAGATTTGTGAAAAAATAATGGAGAGCTACGTAGAAGAGTGATTGTAGTTTTAGTTTTTGATTTTGGGGAGACTTCTCTTCCTCTCCTCCTCTCCTCCTATCTCATTGTTATTTTCATTTTTTGTATGGTTCTTGAAGGTTCTCCAATGGTGATGGCTATGGAGAGCTAAACTTCTTTAATCAATCCAAGAGATTGACATTCTTGATGATTAATCTTGAGGTCTTGTTTTAATTGCTATACATTCATCTATTAATCAAGTTTCTCTTTCTCTTCTTCTCTTATTTAAATTTTGATTTAATACTTAATTTGATTGGGATTTGCATATGTTAATTGCGTAATTATCATGTGCCAAGAGATGAATTCAGAGGTTAAATAATGCATCAAAGGTGTTTGATGAAATATTTAGCTTGGTTGGATCTTGGTTTTTAAGTTAATTTGGGTTTTGGATAGATGCTTAATTTGTCTAACCTTAATTAATTGAATTCTAGAAGCATTTCTAGTAGAAGATCCATGGATCATTGAGAGGCGTCTTGATGTGATCTAAGACCAATGATTTGGTTGATAGTTGAATAGATCTATAAAGATCAAGGATGGATTAAAATAAAGATTTGTTAATTCTCTTGGATTGGTTGTTTTCCTAATTTTGTTTACTCCTTTTAATTACTTTTTGTTGTTTAATCTTACAAACCCCTTTCCCCCTGTTTATTATCCTCTTAATCTGACTTCATAATTAGAATGATCTATGGGCTCGACCCGGTGTTACCTTATGCTACAAGTAATTTTGGTAAATCGATTATAAATTGATTTAAATTTGGTAATCTCGACAGTTGTCAATAACCGATTTATTAAATAAGCAGCAGTCAAAACAGCTTCCCCCCAATATGAGTTTGGAACAGACATCTGAAACAATAAAGCTCTAGTAATTTCAAGCAAGTGTCGATTTTTTCTTTCAGCAACCCCGTTTTGTTGGGGGGTATCAACACATATAAATTCATGAATAATACTGTGTTGTTTAAGAAAGGTGGAGAAATTTTGATTCACATATTCTCTACCATTATCAAACCTCAAACGTTTAATAGTTTTATCAAATTGAGTTTTAATCATATGATAAAACTGGATGAATAATTTGTACACGTCTGATTTATCTTTCATTAGGAAAATCCAAGTGACACAAGTGCAATCATCAATAAATGACAAAAACCATTTTGCACCAGAAATATTAGGAATGGATGCAGGACCCCAAACATCAGTATGGATAAGAGAAAAAGGTTCACTGCTTCTATTACCATTTGGAGGAAAACTCACTCGATGGTGTTTGGAAAACTCACAAATATCACAATTAAAGGACTCAACTGACTCATTTAAAAACAAAGCAAGAAACATGGATTTAAGTAAAGTAAATGGGGGGTGTCCAAGACGTCTATGGTGGAGCCAAATTTGGGAGGCACAAGACTTGATACTAGATTGATGACAGGAATGTTGCAACTTTTGACTAGAGCCACCTGCCGCTTTCATCTCAAGGTAGTACAACCCTCCCTGTTCCTTAGCAACCCCAATCGTCCTCCCTGTGATAAGATCCTAAAATACACAATGAGAGTGAAAAAATATTACAGCACAATTAAGGTCTTTGGTAAGTTTATGTATAGAAAGAAGGTTAGATGAAAGTTTAGAAACATGAAGCACATTTTTCAAATTTAGAAATGAACTAAGTTTAACATTACCAAGACCAGCAACTGATGTATGAGAGCCATCAGCTACAGTTATGTGATGATTACCCGTGGGATTTTTATATGATGAAAAATAGGAAGAACAAAAGGTCATGTGATCAGTAGCACCAGAATCAATAATTCAAGAATCCTCAGGAACAGTACCAAAAGCATGGGAGAATAAAGAACACAGATTCTTACCATTCATGACCAGAGAGCAAGAGTCGGAAGGCTTACTAAAGGAAACCATAAAAGACCTTAAATGTTCCAGTTCCTCCTTGCTAAGGGCAAAGATATCATCTTTTACCTGTTTGGCCTCCACCTCTGACTCAGAGTCTATGGAAGTGAAGTGTGCTTGTCCCCGGGCAACATTTTTAAATCCCCCTATGTGGCTAAGTACCTGGTCCTTCCCATGGAGTTTAAAACAGCTCTCCTTGGTATGACCAGAACTCTTGCAATAGGAGCACCAACGATTAGATTTAGATGAGGATGAATAAGGTCCTGTTTTGACAGATTTTAATGCTGACCCATCAGTTGGCTTTTCATCAAGCATGATTGCTCTTCGGCTTTCTTCCCCACGGATTGTATAGAACACTTCTAATAGAGTGGGTAACTTCTCTTTTCCAAGGATTTGTACCCGAATGGGATCATATTCAGGATTCAAACCTGAGAGGAATTCAAATATCCTATCTTCCTCAATAAATTCGGCCAAAGTGGTTAAGTCTTTACTGCATTCCATCTTCAAGTTTTGGTGTTGATCCAGCTCAATCCACAAACCATTTAAAGTTCCATAATAATCCGTCACAAATAGAGTTCCTTGTTTGGTGTTGAAAATTTTAGTCTTCAACTCATAGCAGGCAACAATATCATGTTTCATTGAAAACGTTTTGCGAAGATTCTCCCAAATTTCCTGGGATGATGAAAAGAACATACAATTCCAGCTAATTTTTGGAGTCATGGAATTCCAAAGTCAAGTCATAATGAGAGAATCCTCATCATCCCAAGCCTCAAACAATGGGTCACTTTTTTCAGGTGCAATTCCCTCAATGCGGTTCAATTTTCGTCGACCTTTGAGGGTTGTTCGAATGACTTGTGCCCATTGTAAATATTTTTTTCCGTTGAGTCGATAAGAAGACTATAAAGGAGGAAGGTCATTTGGGTTCAAGATTGAAGGCTGGATCGTATTGCTTTGGGAGATAGTAGACTCAATCTCAGACATGATTTCAATAGGTAAAAAAGAAAGGGTTTTAGGATGCACCACTATTAAGGCAGTGGCTGAAGATTCTGATGGATGAAACAAGGAAAGGAAAGGCCGACGGTACAGTTTAATGCTAAACTTGCAATGAAGGCAAGTGAAGAACAAGTCCTGCAATGAAGGCAAGGCACCTGAGGATAATCAGTAATGAAGGCTGAGGCCGCGAAAAAAAGAGAGACTCCCAGGGTCGGGAGCTCTGATACCAGATTGAAAGAACAAAGAATTATTTTTTGAATTGCTTGTGTTAAATCCACATAGCAAATGATGCTTGCTTTTATACACTTGGAATATTAATTTACAACTTGTATTTACAAGATAAATAAATGAGATAGTTATTCCCTAAGTACATGAACTAGAAAATACATGAATCTAAAATTACTTCCTAAATTAATGTGGACGGTGGACTGTGCATGAATGAAAGTGGACGGTGGTCAACATGGACGTTAGTCAACAACAACATTATTCTTAGAATGCATCTCTATGTACAACTGCCAGGAAATTTAACTATAAACTTCAGAAGGCATATGTACTCACCGTGAGTAACATGATCCTTGGTTTGGCTTGATAAAAGAGAAGATACCAGGACAGCAAATCTTCTTTCCTAGTTATATACATAAGAATTTAGATAAGGGCAAATTTATTCATATCATGCTTCATACAATATATAAAAGTTAAAGGAACTACAATGCCCCAATAACCACAACAGTTAAATAAATAATTATATTAAAAGGAAATTTACCCAACTAAAAGGCCCTATGACAAGACAACAAATTCAATACGAGACTAGATTGAGGATAGACTAGTTTGGTCATCATTATCTATTAATCGAATGAGTATTGGCTATACTAGATTACTAGTTGACGGATGACTATTGGTTTATCAAATCAACAGCACTCACGGTGTTGTCTTTTTTTTGCTCAAATGGTTGTGTGGCAAGCCATACTCTAATCGAATGTATAGTTTGTATTCACTTTTTCTTAAAAGCGTCATGACAGACAGAAACAAATAGATAAATGCTTTTTTTTTCCCATAGATCAAATTAACAGCAGTAGAATACGGAATCAGACCTTAGGAGGTAGAGTATCACCAGCTTTCTCACACCCCATAGTGTCTACTGGTGCATCTGCAGAACACCTCATTTTGCGAATCCCCTCAAGCACCTTTTCCCAGTGGGCAGGTGATTCACCTATTCATATATGAACTAAATAATTTAAGCTTCCTAAACTAAGGATGCTGCCATGCTATCAAACGAAAACAACTGGGAAGTATATTAGTTTCAAATTAATATGGTGACAAAATGGCAGAATTATTATGTCCACAGTCCACAGTTAAATTTTAATTTACATGCGACAAATTAAATAAAATACACTTCACTAAATACATTTCTAAGAAAAATGACATAGAATTTAACCAACACACAAACACCTAGTACTTGAATACATAGCACACAAGTAGAGATGAATTTTGACAAAATAAAAATTGCAAAGTTCAGCTAAATCTCTTTTTTGAATTGATTGTGTCCACTAAATACATGTATTTCAACAAATGATTTGTAAATAGCAAGTATTGTTAAATTAGTAAGTGAAAACCTGCTTGGCATTTGGCAACATTAATTGTTACTTAGGTCTCCTGCTTTAACAATTTTCAAAGCATTTTACAATGCCAAAAGAAGAGAGAAACTTTTTTTAAAAAAATTCCTGTATTTAAAAGAAAATAAGTTTGATCTAAAGGGGGGAAAATCTTTCTTAAAAAGGAAGCAATCAATTATCTTTTGATCTCCATGTAAGAGAATATCCTTAAAACAGTAAAGTAAGGACCCCAAAAGAAGGACTAAGTTTCATCTAAGAAGCCTTTCTTTATCCTTTAATACTATCAATTAATGCTTCACAAGTTTGACACACGCAATTAGAACTTCACTCAGGTGTTAATGCATTTGAAAAAGTTCGCTATTTAAGGGGCATTATATGTAATTATAATTATCAACCTAAATATCCTCAAGGAGTTAACTACATTTTTGGAACCCCCCCTCCCCTAGTACTTCAAAAATTTGATTTTGGTCCCCAAATATCTAATTTCATCAATTCTAACATGTCAGATGTTGCCATTCCTGTCCACAATTGGATGGTTAACTGACAAAGGGGCTTGATTGTTCCAATTTCAGAGTAGCAGGAAAATATTGACGAAATTAAAATTTGGGGCATCAAAGTCGAAATTTTGGAATACTAGGGAAAGCAAAAGTCTAGTTAAGCCATCCAGAAGTGCAGTTCAGGAATTCTATTCACAAATTAACAAGAAGAACTAAAGAGTGCAAATAACAAGCAAAGCATTATTCCTCTCTAAAACTGTTTTCTCCGGAAAAAAAAAGGATAGGGTAGATCCTTTTCCTTCATATGCAAACCCCTAAAACATTTGCACCTATATATTGCATTGCTGCTTACCGCTGGGTCTAGTAGAAGCAACTTCACTTTCCACTGGAGTCACATCTGAGCTCATTTCTGATTTCTCTGGAAAGGAATGCTACTTTATGAGAACTCAATCTTATAATCAGAATAGGTGAACATGAGAATGTATGGTATGTGTGGTGAGTGACTAGGTGGGCGTGTCTCACACATATCCCTGCACACTTCTAGCAATCCTCATAGGGTTAGACCAACAATAGCAATTACCATCTCCAGTAGGAGACTAGAAGCACATCAATATTTCTTAATTATTTAAAGCTACTACAAAGCAGCTAATAAAACAAGCACCAGCATTGATGGTAGTTTATTCTACCTTTCCAAACTCATTCTTCTGTTCCTATTCCTTTTCTGTTTTTAGTAATCCCCTTATTTGTCGGCTTTCTATATTCACCATTAGTAGGATTCATTGATTCAAAAATCACTGTAGTAATTTATGGAACAATTCATTATACTTCCAAGGAGGGACCATGCCAGCTGTTTTTCAATTTATTTCACAATGATGCTAGGTGCTAGCAATACTTCTTATATAAATGGTTCAAGATGTCTTCAGTGGAAAGAGGGAATACCAGCACTGCAAACTTTAGGAAATAGGTCCTTACGGCATTGAGTCAATTCACTTGCTCCTCTGTATGCAAATTCTTCAATTTCAGGCAGGCCAAACTTCTGTGTACGAAGAAACTGATATACCCTCAGAAGCTACTCATTGCAAGTCACAGTTAAAAGATTCACATTGCAAGTCAAAATTTTTATAACAGCACAAAAATGGGAATGCTAACTAAGGATTCATAAATTTATTTGAAATTCCTATAGTAAATAATAATAATAATAATAATAATAATAATAATAATAATAATGATGATAATAAAAGCTGTGGTGACACGGATGCAGCATGCAAATTATGCAATATTCATAGTCATAGAGAGACACCCATTGATCCATTTTGCTAAAACCGGCAATCAATGATGAAAAGTTTCTAACTTTGTGGTCCTGGGTTGGGGATAGATGCTCCTTTTGTTGAAGTTCCACAGTCATTTTGGCTCTCTTATTTCTCCTCACAAAGACACGAACTTGGGACACTGAAGCGCCGCACGAGGACTCGGAGCCTTCAAGGGCTTCGGAAAAGGATCGTCTTGTCTCAGACATGAACACTTTGATTCGCCCCAAACCAAACCAACAAGGAGTGACCAACATTTGATTTGGGAGTTGTAACAGAGGCATGGTGTTTATTAATTAATAATTAATAATTAATTTAGTTTAATAATAACAACTACTTGAGAAGTTCAAGCATCGAATTATGACTTTTTTATTAAACTCACACAAGTAGTTAGTAAAATTATTTATTAAATTATTATTATTTTTAATTATTTATTAAAATCATTTTTTTAACTATTTATCAAAATGCCATTCTTTTTAAACTATATACCAAAATATCACCCTTTTACTTACGTGACATTTTTTTTTAATATTTTTTTCACCAATCGGGATCTGTGCGTAGTGGTACAGCATCACGTGCAGGTTGCGCCAACAACTGCTTGGTGCAACCCTACATGGATCGCCACATTTACGTGGTACGATCTGCAGTTGCCGCTTCGACTTGAAAGCAGCCTTGTTGGCGCAGCAGCGAGAATAAGCCAACAAGGGTGGCGTAACCCTAGTATATATCCTCGTTCGTGACATTCTAACTATTTCCTAAATTCTCACTATCTCTCTACAAATTTCTTCTCTCTAAACACTCTGAACTCTCTCAATTCTTACGAGAAGTGGTGTCAGGATCATTATTTGTGATCAACTTTAGATTGTATTCTTTTCACACCTGTAAGTATCTCTTTTAATAGTTAAATAATTTATTTATTATTTGTTGATTACTTTTTACTAGGTTAGTGTTAATTGTAATTTAATATTATTATACTTTAATATTTTTATTAACTAATGAATAATGAAGTTGTATGATATGTAGTCTAAATTATATGGATAATTATTTTATAGGTAATCGAGTAGGATATATATCTTTGACATGATTTACATTAGTAAATGTAGTTTAATTCAAAATATTCGACTTTAGAAAATATTTGACAATAGAGAGAACACAAGGTTCATGGTTGAAGAGGCTTTTAATCCTGTAACACAACAGGGTGGACTTTCTTATACTTTGAACCTGGAAGAAAGGCAGTGTGACTGTGGGGTGTTTCAAGCATTGCATTATCCTTGCTCGCATGCGCTTGCTGCGTGTACTTCAGTGGTAGTTGACCCATTCCAACTTGTTCATAGGGTTTACAGGATGGAAAGCATTTATAGGGCCTATGAGTTTGACTTTGAACCGGTCCGGGCTGAACCATGGTGGCCTGCAGCTCCCGACGCCACTTTGGTGTCACCACGTGCATTGCTTAGATCCAAAGGCCGACCAAAATCAACTCGACTCAGGAATGAGATGGATTGGCGCAAAGCAGGGCCAGGACAGACGTATACAAGATGCCATCAACGTGGACATAATTCTCGTACTTGTCGTGTTGGTGGATCGAGTTCCTTGGGGGATGATGGAGCGGGGCCATCAACTGGGCCCATCTAGTTGATCCCGGACCTGTTTTCATTTTTCAGAATCTTGTATTAGCAATGATGTGTATTTACGAGTTGTATTGTTTTGTATCACTAATCTATGCAGTTGTATTCGAATACTATTCTCCTATATATGTTAGTTGATTCTCAGTGTTATCTTCATTTCTTCCATATTATATTTTTGTACAGTTATCATATGGTTATATCATATTTTATTATAATAATAATAGAATCATACTAATTGTTGTTATTGTTTGGCATACGGTGACAAATGGCATTCGTGTAAACCCGGACTAGAGGGACGGCTCGATTTTGGAGTTGCAGGAGTACCATGTTTCCCAAGCATGTATGGCAGGGACATGAGGACCGACACCTGCGTGTTAGACGTGCTCAGAAGACGAAACATATGGACCCCTCTGCTCCGATTATTCCTTATCTTCAGCAGGCTGGTTTCTTAGGAGTTGCCCACATGGGTTATTGCAGTATTGATCACTCCCTGATCTCTGCGTTGGTTGAGAGATGGCGCCCAGAGACGCATACATTTCACACGCCTACCAGAGAGTGCACCATTACGTTGGAGGATATCGGAATGATATCGAGTCTTCCCATTGATGGCGCTGCAGTCACTGGCGTTACGCATAGGGATGATTGGCTCAGTTTGTGTGCTCAGTTGTTAGGGATTGATGACACTCCCTCGCTCGTAGCTGGGGCACGCATTGACATGACATACCTGTGGCAGCCGAGTGTTACTGTAGTCCTTGAGGACGATGATGATGAGTACGTGCAACAGCATGCACGACAGTACATACTTCGCTTGCTTGGGGGTTTCTTATGCCCGATCATTCGGGCAAGCTCGTGCACTTGATGTTCCTCCCATTGTTGGAGGACTTTCATTCTTGGGACGTATAGTTGGGGGTGCGCAGTTTTGGCGTACTGTATAGAGAGTTTTGTAAAGCTACGGACTATGACGCACGCGAGATCGGAGGTGCATGCATCTTATTGCGATGCGGGCATGGTACAGATTCCCCGGCTTGCCCCTTCACTAGCCGACCATGATGAGCACGATGTGTTTTACGATCTTGGTCGTGGTCAATTACGTCCTTAGGATGGGAGTAAGTTTCTATTTCATTTCATATTTTTACATTACTTCCATGACATACTTTGTTAATATTTTTACTTACGTTTGCAATACTTTCATTTACCAAATAGGTGGCGCAAACATAAAGTATTGAGTGATATTGTGATTGGCGTCCTTACATATTATCGTCGTTCTTCGATCGTTGAAGAACGATGAGGTATGTCTTCGTTTACATTCCTTTAAGATATTTACTTATGTATATGCTGTGTTAATGTTTTGTGCATATCTTTTTTTCAGTTTATATGGCAACCATACACGGATGAGCATGTGGCAACATTGCCACCTTTTTATGTGGCTGGTAGGGACATTGCACTGGCAGTGGTCCCTCTCATATGTTTCCACATTGTTGAGTGGCACCAGCCAGACCGCGTCATGCGCCAGTTTGGTCTTGACCAGCCCATTCCACGGAGACCGCTCCAGCCAGACAGATTGCACTCGGTTACATTGGCAGGTAGGCATGATGAGGATTGGCCAGCTACACATGCTGTTTATATAGCCACCTGGGATAGTCGTAGGGAGAAGCTTGTTAGGGGAGTCCCATTGGTCGCACCCCTCAGTTCGCGTTCTGAGTACATGCGTTGGTATAAAAGAATTACCAGACGCTGGATTGCTCCCACAAGCGCATCTATTGGGAATGCGGTAAGCTCTTTACTAATTCGTTAGTGACTATATGTATTTTGTATTTAGTATAATGACATAAATTATATATGTTTATTAGGTGGACATTGCAGAGTATTTGCTTAGTTCAACTACCGACACTGTCGCTCGAGAGGCTACTACACAAATCCTACACTCATTGCGGGAGCATGACCGCATTTCGATGGAACAAATTTGCGTCCCGGCTCACCGGCAGACGACATTTCGGGCGCCCGAGGAGTCGAGCCAACAGGAACGTGGCGTAGACGGAGGAGAGGATTAGCAAGCAGTCGGACACGACTTCAACATCCCGAGGACTCCAGCTCTACTAGCCAAAGATACGACTCGACCTCCTGCCTCCGGCTCTACGCCTGCTACATACCTCCCACTCACCTCCTACTACCGCTACGTGCCCCCTACTCACCACCACACGCATATTACCCACCATACCCACCATACCCTTACTCACCGTATCCATACCCGTCACCGAGTTACCCCTCATATCCTTACCCACCACAGGGTTACCCACCATATCCTTACCCACCACCAGGTTACCCACCATACCCATCACAGCCAGGTCCCTCTTCCGAACCATCTCACAGGCCATCGCATTCTGATATGGGCCCATCTCATTGACATTCAGTGATTATATTTAGTGATTTTGTGTAAAATACTATTGAGAATATCTTCTTGTGAGTTTGGTACCCTAATTAGATTACACTGTATATGCTTTTCGCACTGTTTTAGATTTTATTAAAGATTGTGGTAACTGGTTGCATTAAACAGAATCATTGGCTTTTGGGGAGATCCAACATTTAGGGGAAATTCTGTCAAAATTTTTACTAATTCGAATTACTAAAAATTTGGGAGGGGGATTATTGGGATCGGAATCCTACTCACTATCATCTGAATCCTAGTCAAAAAAATTCACTTAAAAACTTTTTTAGGACTAATAAGCTTTTTTAGGAAGCATTTAATGCCTATATTATCAATACTAACTTTTCTTATGATTTGACTAATAATAAAAGGAAAGTCATCGAAATTTATTTTAATGATTATATTTACCAAGTATAAGTATAACCTATAAGTGATACGTCTCTTCTACAAGGATATACCATTTAATTTTTATGATATGTTGTTTAAAATATTTGTGTAAAAATAAATAAATATATTCAATAACTTCAATAATAAGATATGTAAAATACATTTGATTAGATTATTTTTAAATTTATTAAAAATCATACATAAAGACAAAATTAAAAGCAAATAATTAATACCTCAATCATTTTTTAAATTGAACAATAAATTGAAACAATAAATTTTTAAAAAATAACAAAAAAAGAAACATATGTGTTATGTAATTAATAAATCTTCATAATAACTAAAACAATATTAAATATTACCAACATATTAAATTTATCACTTTTTAAATTTTATATTATATATTTTATTTCGTAATTAGTATGGATTCATTAATAAATGTTTACAAAATTTTATTAAGTAATTTAAATAATTTATAAATAAATATTTAAATTTAAAGGCTTCTAACAACAAGGATGAAGCTTTACGTGTAAAGAGCGTAGGATCAACCGTGAAGATTCATCACGTGAGCCAAGCGTGTTAGCGCAACCTACGTGGATGCGCCACCTACTTTTACATCCTAGTTGAGTCAGAAAATATTAAAAAATGCCACGTTGGCCAAAAGGGTGGCATTTTGGTATATAGTTTCAAAAGAGTGGCATTTTAATAAATAGTTAAAAAATAATAATTTGATAAATAGTTAAAAAAATAACAATTTGATAAATAGTTTTACTAACAGTGGCAGTTTAGTAAAAAAGCCACTGAATTATAATTAATTTATCAGCAAACAAAATAAGGTGTTGTAGTCACCGCTAGTAATATTTAATAAAATTTTAAATATTTATTATAAAATTAATATAATAAATGTTTATTGAGTTTATTTTAGAAAAAAAATTTATTTACTTTTTAACTATTTTGATTTAATTATTTTTTGAGCATATTTTTCTTTGGCTAACATTATAAAATAAGAAAAATTCAATAATTAATCTGCTTAAAGAAATTAATTAACAAATTACAAAATTATTAAAATTACTTATATTAAAGTATAATGAAACTTAATTTTAATATTAAAAATACATATTATTTTATCAAACCATCACCAGATACTCCCATGAAACCAAATGTGAAGGTGCACCGTGATGATGGAAATGTTATGAAAGATCCAGAAATATATAGGAGAGCAGTACAAAAGTTAAACTACCTCACTTTTATATGACTTGACATTGCATTCCCTGCTAGTGATGTTGGCCAGTTTTTGTCATCACCTAGATCACATATTGTGATGCACTTGTTCATATTTTAAAATACCTTAAAGGAACATCAGGACATGGGATTGTTTATCAAAATCGAGCTACTTGTAAAGTGGAGGGTTATTTTTATGTAGATTGGACAAGGTCTCCAATTGGTAGGAGGTCTACTATAAGATATTATGTTTTTGTTGGAAACCATCTTGTATCTTGAAAGAATAAAAAATAGAGTGTGGTGTTTTGATCTAGTGCCAAATCTAAGTATAGGATAATGATACAAGTTACATGTGAAATCATCTGGATATCTCATTTGCTAAAGGAAATTGGTATCGGAAGTTCTCATCCCATGGAAATTTGGTGTGATAATCAAGTGGCTATACATATAATTAATAATCTTATATTTTATGAGAGAACGAAATACATAAAAGTGAATTATCATTTTGTTCAAGAAAACCTTTAGCAAGGTTTAATCTTATTGAAACATGCTCAGACTAGAGTCCAACTAATTGATATTTTCACTAAAGCCTTAGTTAAAAATAGAGTAAATATTATATGTAACAAGTTGGATATGATTAATATCAATGCACTAACTAACTTAAAGGTGAGTGTCACATATAATAGCTTGTGTGTCATGCGAAAGGGCCTTTTGATCTTTTGTGTATTTGCTCACATATGTATAAATCTTACTGCCTGACTAATTTGGTCAAGGCTTCACTGTCTTTCTCTCTCTACGAATCGGTTCCCTCTCTTGCAACAATACTGATACTAGAATATTACAGTGATTTAAAAGGTATTTATATTGGGTGTGGAACTGAATAGATGCATTAGTTGAATAATCAAGAAACAGGGTATTATATATATATATATATATATATATATATATATATATATATATATAAAGAAATAATCTTAAAAATTGATATGAAAAATTAAGGGAAAAAGATGAAAACTTTAGATTGTAAACAACTAACAAGGCTCATTGATTCCTATTCACAACATCTGACAACTAACAGTTAGTTTATATTAAAATCTTAAAAGTATCAAGCCATATTAGTGACAGATAAGTATAAGACTTGGTTTTTTTTTTTTTTTTTTTGAAGGGGGTGCGGGGGGGGGGGGATTACAAATGGAAAGATTTGATTTAAGAGTAAATTCTACTTGATTTCAATATTGCCACTAAGATAACATCATTTATACGAGTGCTTGGTTTCATCTTTATAA